>JAIVFJ010000057.1:237500-331514 GCA_025765615.1 Zopfochytrium polystomum
GGCGGCGCCGCATCGCGTGCGCGGGAACGCCGATACGGCCGAGGACGCGCCCGCCGGCGTTGAAGTGGAGGAACAGCCGTGGTGGCTGGGCGCGTTCAACCCGCTGCGATGTCCGCCGGGAGCAAAGCGCGAGGACGACGGCGACGGCGACGGCGGCGACACAGTCGAGGAAATCGAGCGACGGAGGAGGAGCCAAAGGCGGACGAAGGCGAGGACGGCGACGACGACGACGACGACCCTGGACCGCGCAAAGACGATCCTCGGCGGCGGTGGCGGCGACGGCGACGACGACGACGACGACGAGGCGCGGGTGCTTGCGCTCGGCGCGCGGTGGCGCGCTCTGCTGCCAGAGGCCGTGGCGCTTTTCGACGAGGCTGGGGTGAGCGGACGTTTAATTTTTCTACTTTTCTTTCTTTTTTTTTTTCCCTCTCCGATCCGCCCCATTGACGGTTACACGAAAAGTCCCTCCGCCGCCTGAACGGCTTTTGCGCCAGCTCGTTCTCGGCCGCAAACAGTGCGCGCCTCGCGCGCCTGCTCGACGCCCACATGTTTGCCCCGCGCTCGGCGCGCGCCAACTCGCGAGAAAACGAGGCAAAGCTCGCGCCCATCGTCGCCACCGAGCGCGCCGCCTACCACCGCGTTCACTGCCTCGCCAACCCCACGCGGCTGCTGCCGCGGACTGTTTCGGACCACAACCAGCACCAGCACAACCACAATCAGCACGACGGCGGCGGCGGCAGCCGACGTCGTCGTCGTCGTCGTCCTCGGCGTGGGCGTCGTCTCGGCCGTCAAAGCCCCCGACGGGGAGGAGGAAGAGGAGAAGGCCCCGACGACGACGATGACGACGACTTGCCAAAGTGCGCCGTGTGGCGGCGTACGGGGGAGATCCTGGCGGCGTCGAGGTCGCTCGCGGACGCGCTTGGTCTGCCGTTGGAGGCGCTGAATCCGGGGCGGGGGCGGCGGCGGCGGCAGCGGCGGCGGCAGGCCGAGGAGGAGGAAGAGAAGGCGGGGACGTCCAGCCGTTTTTGTAAGTGTTTCCGGCGACGCAACGAGGCAGTCAGCGTCGGACCGGGCTGGTGCAGCGGCGGGAGCGTTTGCGAGTCCGTGGGGCCTGGCCGCGATGACTACAACGACGACGATAATGACGAGGGCGACGACGGTGGCGGCGACTCGCGGCAGCAGAAGCAGCGGCAGCGAAACGGAATGACGATCTACGAGCTCATGACCCAGGATGCGGCGGCGGCTTACTGGGCGCTGTTCCTCGCCGCCGCGTTCCCCGTCCCTGTCGCTGGTGCCGGTGCTGGCAGCGGCAGCGGCAGCGGCGCTGCCGACGTTCCTCCCAAGCAAGACAGCCGCGGCGACGACGGGGACGGGAACGGGGACGCGGACGACGTGTACGGCCACGGGACCCTCATGCGCGGGTGCGTTCTGCGCGTTCCGTGGCACGGGTGGGGGTGGGCTCCCGCGGTGCGTGACAGCGACGACGACGACGACGACGACGAGGACGACCACGAAGATGGGTGGGCCCCGTGCGGCGGCGCCTGCGGCCCACCTGCACACGAAACGCGGGTGGCGACAGCGGTGTGCGAGGCGGCGGCCGCCTGCCCGACGTGCGGGATCCCGCTCGACGGCGCGGCGGCGGCGACGAGCGCCGCATCCCCGCCATCGACACTGCCGCCGCCGCCGGTCACACCACCGCTAGGGCCACCGTCGTCGCCGTCCCGACGTCGCCGCAAGCATCCTTTCCGATGCGCCGAGGACGCCGCCAACGCGGACGCGGACACGGACATGGACGGCGACGACCAGGACGACGACGACGGCGACGACAGCGACGCGGAGCCTGCCGCGGATCGCGTTGGTGCGGGGCGTCGCGGCGTCATCGAGTGCATGATGATGTTCACGGTAGTGCGCGACGAAGGCAGCGGCGACCCGCTGTGCGTGCGGGGGGTGTTTGACTTTTGAGCGGAGGGGAAGTACGCGTGAGGGTCGTAGGTGGCGGAGCGCCGGCGACGAACGCAGGGTTTTTCAGAGACTGCGCGGCGGCAAAAGGCAATTTTTCGTTTGACTATTTCTATTATTTATTCATGTTTCTAAGGATTCCATTATTCCTAGCCCCCATTCACTTAAGTGACCAAAAATATAGCCCCCGTTTGTCTGTTCCTTCTTTCTTCCTTGTTCATTTTTTGCTTTATTTCCTTTTTCTTTTTTTTCATGGATGAAGTCAAAGTGATTTCACTAATCGTTGGCACCACCAACCCGAACCCTAAAAGTGCGCTTTACAAGTGCGCTTATTGTGGCCAAATCCATGGCACAACCCGAACCTCCGAGAACCTTGATCTCTCTCTCATGTACATATTCAAAAGGCTTGGATCTCTTGTAGTTGCCTTGACTGGAATTCTCTTCTTTTTGAGAATGGATGGTGGTGTCCTCTCACTGCCACTGCCACTGCCGCTGGTGCTGGGTCGAGGATGTATTGCTGCGGCGACTCCTTTCAGACTTAATCCAAGAGTCGCTGTTTCTCTGAAGCAGGTAGTTTTGCGAACTGGCCTTCAACTGAATTGGCCGGCTCCACCATTTTTGGTTCAATACAATGCGAAATGAGCCAGTGATTGTGAATAATCAGAGAACGGCCGTGGTTCATGTCTTCGGCAATCATGCGCTTGCATGGCAACCCATATGTTGTGGTGAACCTTCCAGCACACTCCTTGTCGATCTTTGGGACAGTGTGACACTGCTCGAGCACTTTTGTGAGAGCGAAATGGAAGACAACACCGAGTCCGGGCAGTAAATAGGGAATACAGAGGTGGTGCGGACGACGGGCAATCACGCGTGACCGGCCTAACAGCCTCGTCATTAAAGCGGTCCCTTAATCCACGATGGATGCAATCGAAACTTCCGAGTAGATCGTGCGTCGAGACCTCAATAAATGGTTTCAACACAGAGAGTGGTTTCCTTTCAACGACACGATGTGACTGCACGTCCCAGATGCAAATGCTTGTCTGTATAGCATTCAGCAAAGCAATTGTCAATCTTCAGCCACCCGTGAAGATACGAGAGGACCTCGGGAAACTTGTTTGACAGACTGTCTTCCAGTTTGCGTTCTGCCTTGTCAGTCCTGAAATTACAGCGTTGACCTCTGTTGCGCTGCCTGGACCGGTTATTATAGTTTTGAGCTTTGCCTTAACATTCTTATTACTGTGCCACCGACACAGCAAATTGGTACTCGACGGAAATACGGCGTTGAATTGGCGTTCATTAAGGCCAGCTCTCGGTCCGTTACTATCACGACTGGAGGAACCGCAAGGATCGCGTTCAAGGCAATTAAGCGCCCAAGTATACTCGTTGACTCCCTCAGAGCTGGATGTGAAAGCAAATGCAACATTGGCTGTGGTATTGTTCTCTCCGAAATCGTGACGATATTCAGCAGCGGCAGTCGAGGCTCATTCGTCTTGTACGTGCAGTCCATCAGAAGCGCGCTTGGGTCTACGCTGAATCTCTTTGATACTGTCCGGGTGAGCAAAAAACAGCGACACCACTCTGCGGGGGCCCTCCGTGTTGAGTCGATCAAGGAGAGCATCCATTGGTGATCGCTCGCCAATATCAAGCGGACGACACGCGCAATGCCGAGTAAAAGTGGTCCCAATAATAAAGACAGGTTAGCTGCAAATGCAGTTTGATAACGACTTGTGTTAGGCGGAACTGACTGGTTAGCAGCAAGAGGCACAAGACGGGCCCGAACCTATTGTGACTGTCAGTTATCATTCTCACAATGCCTATGGGAGAGCGAGCCACCACCAATGCAGACCTGGCCCCTGGCTTGCGCTGATGACAAATACTCCAAGTATTAAGTGGAACAGAAACCCAGTGTCAACAGTTTTCCTCCTCCTCTGCTCAAGCAGATAATATAGGAGAGGTTTTTACCCTTTCCTGGTAACGCTTCCCTAGCAACTATTACAGTGTGCATATCATCATTATGTATCAATAATTCATAACAGAGTTTTTTCTCTTTCTCTCCAGGTTGGGGAGAGGACCAACCACAAACACACATCTCCACTTCATTCACTCCTTCCACTCACTCACTCAGAGTAGACTGTTTACACATCAGCGTGCCAGCTATCTGGCTGCATCAACCACAGATTCTAGCTCCGGAAAAACACTCTCCACCACCTCCAACAAACGGAATCAGCACAGCTCAACTTTAGAAACCATTTCGTTTGGGAGGCCCAAAATTTTTGACACCCTCTCCCAGCCTACTCCGTCATTCAATCCAGGCGTGCTATGGTGCATTCAAAAGCCCTGAATCTCCTCATTCCAACAAGCTATCACAGAGCTCTTTACATTGTCCCCATGGAATTTGATTGGCCTCCCAAGTTGAAAAACGCTTCCTCAACTTTGTGTGACATCGTCTCAACAGCGCGATCAGAGGACACCCTTCCACAGCTGTATTTACCTGCTTCTGCTCTTTCCATTGATACCCAACACGTTCCGCTACGATGACTACAGCAGGAGCTACAAGCTATTTTGACAAGGGGTCCAAAATTCAGGAACCACAATTTTTTGTCCTTTCTTGTGTGACAAGTCACCCCAGCAGCACACCAAATTGCTCTAAGTTCTCTCTATTCTATTCTCCAACACTCCCCAAGGGAAAACACCACCAAAACTTCGATTCTTAGCCTGAAATTCAGCACATGATTGCTATTCAACGTTCCAACCTACTATTCCGTTTTCAGAATTTTCTGTCCACTTGCAACAAGCATTGCGTGCAAAACACATATTCTTTCCTGGACCATTTCTCCATCAACAGCATCAAACAACTCCTAGAGTCACTATTTGTCACCACTGCACTGTCAAGCAACTCCTCCAAATTTTTCCATTTACTGTTTTTCCTGGAACAGGATCATTACTACGCGCAAATGTCGTCCAACCTAAACTCTCTTGTTGGCATGTTCACTGGTAAGACGCTGAAAGAATTCAATGGCTTTATTAGCAACCTTCAGATCAAGGTCATTGGTGAAAAGGGAATTCAGGACCTAGTGCGGACGGACTTATTCCGTCTTGAGAGACCTTTCTGCAACAAGGAGGCCTACCATACACACGTCACACACCTACCCAAGGATCAGTGGGACAGATGGCGTTTCTGGCTGCACTGTTGAAATGGTGGGCACAGCACACCAGAGCCAAAGGCTGGCGAAACACTCTCATCAAATTATCTCTATGTTCCAACTGCTGCTAAGCAAGCTAATGCTGGACCATTTGTGGCTGTCGAAGCAACTGTCAAGTACCAGATTCAGCATCACATCATGACTTCATCAGAGTTCATGAATGCTGTGCTGAAGATGCACATAGGCCACGCTACTTGTCAGGAACATGGCAGGACAGGACAAGGCAGACAAGGGACTGAGAGGAGTGATGATTGTATTGGAAACCATAATTCACTTGAGGGATGGAACAGGTCCCACATTCCCCTTTTATACCTTTTGAGAGTCTTCCTTGTCAAGACTCAAAGAAAGTTCCAGAAAGAGCAATTAGTAATACAATGATACCAATGATACCAATGACAACAAGACAAGTCAGGAAAGCAAAGAAGGTCCAGAAGGTTCCACAAGGTTCCATGAAGGAATGTTCTAGAAGGTTCCAGAGGTTTCCAGAGGTGATTCATAACACTACTGGTGTGGTTACCACAAGGCATACGTTCACCACATGGAAAGGGACTGTCGTGACTGCTGCAAGCCAGGAGCCACCCAATGGCCAGAGACAAAGGCTTCCTCAATCCATCGACGTCTTGGAAGAGTTGAAGGCACTGGGTGCGAGTTCTGTGCCACCAACGCACACACACACAAGTCTGAGCACTGCCTGCACATGCGCCGAGCCAATGGCATCTCAGCCAGGCTCCAAGCGCAGCACTTCACACCAGCTCAACCAAACCATGCTTCAGCCTCAGCAACTGTGGCTGTACTGCAAGCAACTCTTGTTTCTTTCTCTGGATTTCACCCTCAACCTGCTACAGGAGGGCCCTCTGTTTCTTCTTCTTCTCAAATAAAAAGTCCCTCTCGCTTCTACTTCTTTGTGAACACTGCAACAGTGAGCGCGTCACACACAGGCAAAGCCTCTCTTCTGTGCATGATTGATTCTGGAGCTGTACCCACAATGATACCACAACGGGAGCAATTCACTGAGCACCAACAATTTGAAACCAAACACCATGCCCGCCTAGCAGATGACCATGAATGCTGCATCAAAGGAATTGGATCTGTCACTCTCACTTTTCCTGGTTTTGATGTGGTGCTCCAGAATGTGCTTCATGTCCCATCGCTGAAGGAACTGCTCATCTCTGTGTCGAATGTCCTCCAAGACCCAACTGCTGGGATGCTGTTCACTCAAGATTCTGTCTTTCTTCTTGATCTTGCTACACTCGCATCTCAACACAGCATCAAGATTGGCAAACGACGACAGTCTTTATTATCTCATCACAGTCCAGCACCCAGCTGCACAGAAGACTATTTCAGTTGAGCCCATTGCCTACGCATCACCAGCAACTGCAGGCGACCTTTGGCACCATTGTTTTGGCCACATCCACCAAGAGCAAGTACGTGACACTCTCAAGTCTGGTGATGTCGACGATGCTCCTGCTCCACCGCCAACAACACACAAGCCTTGCATCATTTGTGATATGGCAAAGATGCGGTGGCAACACCTCATGGTCAAACCTTGATTTGATTTTGCCCTGCAGCAGATGCTGTGTACTGACCAAACTGGAAAGATCAGTACACGTCTCTTGACAGTTCCAACTACTTTGAAGTTGTTGTCGACTACACCACAGGCTATACTTGGGTCAACACTGTCACTCGCACAGCAGGTGTCACTCAACGGATAATTGATCGCATTGATTTTGAAGAGCAACTCTTCCCCACTCGTCAAACACTATCCGTACGAGCAGACAACCTCAGTCTTAACACTCAGCAATTTGAGGCCTACTGTATCAACCACCAACCTCCCATCATCTTCCAGCATTTTGTCCCTTATGTCAAGGTTGGTGATGGTGTTGCAGAAAATGCCATCAAGGTCATCACCCACATTGCTTCCTGTCCAGCTTCCACAGTTCTTCTGGTCCTACGCAATACACCATGCTTCATTCCTGCGCAATCATGTGCAACACACTCGCCCTGGTCGAATTCCATTTGAATATTACCAAGGCCGAAACCCAACCTAAGCCACCTTGGAATTTTCAGCTGCCTCATTGTCACACTCAACAATGAGCATACAGAACCTGCAAACTCACACAAGACCAAGTTCTCTCCTCAAGCCTCACTTGGACTCTTCTTGACCTTCGACACATACAGAGAGTCTATTGCCCTCAGCTACGACTTTACTGCACAAACCATTCTTCAGACACGCCACTATAACTTGCATGAGCATGTCTCTTTCCTGACCTTGTCTGCAGTGGCGCTAAGCTTCAATCTCTTAATTCTGATTTCTCAACTTCTCTCTCTGATGATTTTATGGATTTTCCTAAAACTGACAACTCTCCTTCTTTCGAGCCTGTTGAGCCACCACTCGACTCTTACTGTCGATTATCCAACTCTCCTCCTGACGGTGCTCCCTCCACTCATACTCTCCTGCAACTGCACCAGGCTTCAGCTGCCAGCATCACCAACAAACACCTCAGATCAACCTCCAACTCTTCCCCAAGATATAGAAGATGATGATGACAATGACAACTATGGTTGGAACCCTGACACATTCACTGTCATCCTGGGCAAATATGAAGACGAACCTGAAGAGAGCCTCGCTCCATCGCAGACCGCATAGCAGCATCCATCAACACTGAACCAGAACCTGTCATTGAATCACCACTTCCACCATCTGTCATTGTCAGCATCAAAGATCCACCAACGGGACTTCACAAGCAACTTGTAAATTGAACAATCACTCGCCATCTCTTGCAACTCTACCTTGCATCAGTCAAACCAGAAAAACACTTCCCAAAGCGCTTCCCTAAAGAACTAATCCACCAATCACAATTCCCACCTGTGCCACGTTCCCACAAGGAAGCCCACGCATCAGACTACAACAAAGAATGGACTGGAACTGAGCTTGAGGAACTTAACTCTCTCATGGACGAGCACAAGGTCTGGGAATGGGCAGTTCTTCGTCCTGGCAAACGCGCAATGTTCTGCAAATGGGTTTATGCCTACAAGCGCGACCTTTTGGCTGTGAAGCGATGGAAAGCCTGTCTTGTCGCATGTGGAAACACACAACGTGAAGGCATTGACTGCACAGACACCTTTCTCCTGTCGTCCGGGTCGAGGCCATCTGACTGCTCATTGCAGTCAGCCTTGCTTTTGACCTCTAGAACCACAGCATGGATGTCAACACAGCCTACCTGTAGGCTTTTCTCAAAGAAGTCATCTACATGCATCCACCAAAAGCCCATGAGCAATTCACTCCAGATGGAAAGAAACTATTGTGCAAACTCCTGAAGAGCCTCTATGGACTTCACCAATCTGGACCCAACTGGTTCCTGACCCTTCACAAGTTCATTGTCGAGAAACTCAGCTTCAATCAATCGCTTGCTGAACCCTGCCTCTTCTTTCGAGTAGAACCTCAGTAGCAAACGTTTGAAATCATCTTTGTCTTTGTCGACGACACCAATGTCATGGCCAACACCCCAGCTCTTGTTGCAAAAATTGAGGATGCTTTTTGTGCTGAGTGCAGCATGTCTCTCAAGGAAACCACTGTCAGCCAAGTGATTTGCATCCACCTCGAGCGCAACGCCGAAGGCATTTAGATGGGCCTAGACGAATACACCAGGACAATTCTTACTGAAGAGAAAATGTGGGACAACCTCAATATTGCATCAACTCCAATGTCTATCACCTTTATGCATGACGAAACATCAATCAAACTCAGCAAGAGCGACTCAAGCTGGTATCAATCCACACTCATGAAAATTCAATACCTCACAACACAAACTCAACCAGATATCGCATTTGCAACAAATGTGCTCTCCCAGTTCCAACTGAAGCCACACCAGTGCCATTGCACTGCACTCTGCCGCCTGCTTCATTACCTCCAAGGCACCTGGGACTACGGATTATTCTATAGGCAAAGCCACAAGCCACAACAGCTCTTTACAAACAGCACTCTTGAACCAGCTGCATACGCTGATGCATCCTATGGGGGCGAACCTGGAGACAGCACTGTGCGCACTGGATATGTCTTTTTCCTCATGGGTGCTGCTGTTTCTTGGGTCTCATGCAAACAACATCCCGTATCGCTATCCTCCACAGAAGCAGAATACTACTCACTTTCTGAAGCCTTCCAAGAAGCACAATGGCTCCCAGCCGTATCATCAGAGTTGCAACTCCCAGCACAGCAGCAACTAACAATCCTCGAGGACAATCAACCTGCAATCACACTAGTGCTCAACCCTCTAATCCCATTATTTTAATTCTCTGACTTCTCGGACTAACCGCACCTGACCTGCTCCCTCCGCCTGGCTTCTATGTAGCTCTTATCCCCGCACATTTGCGTCCTTGGCGTCCGCCAGCCAAAAATATTGTCCCACGAAGGAGAAAAGGGGAACACTCATCAATCAAAGAGGAAGAATAAAGTGGCGGGGGAAAAAAAGTCAAACTCATTCCCGCAAGAGACCACGCATCAGCCCCGACGGTCTCCGCTCTTCAGTCATTCGCCGCCGCTGCCTTCGTCTCCACCGTCTTCGGTCAGCACGTAGTCTAGAATCATTGGATCTAGGGAAGCACTCGATCAGACGCTGTGTCGTTTTGCCGAGGCTCAACCGGGGTGGGCCATGGAGAGGCCGCGTCACGCAAACACACTGCAAACACACACACACACACACACACACACACACACCCACACGCACTCTCACCAAAAGGGTGTCTCACGAGCATATCGTAAATATTATCCGGCAGCTTTGGCAGCATTTTCAGCGTCAGGGCAATAATTGCGCGGGCATCGAGGTCGGGCATGGTGCGAAGAACTTTGACCGGGCTGTCGATTTTTTTTTGGGGGGTCCAGGGGGTTAAGAAGAGGGAACGTTGGGAGAGGAAGGCGGGGGAGCGAAAGAGAGAAAAAAGGTTCCCCGAAAAGGCCGTCGCACCTGGGAGACTTCATGATCAAGTCCTTGACGCGAACGACTTGCGCGAGGACGCACACGACGTTCAAGTGTATGCCGTACGCGAGGAAAAAGTCCCACAGCTTGAGGGCTTCGGAGAGGGGTTGGGTGCAGGCTGAGAACGTCATGATGGCTGGCAACAGGCGCGGGTGAGGGGGGGTATAAAGGGAACAAAGCGTCAGTGGATGAACTGTTTCCGCAAATGAACAAGAGAGGGGGGAGGTGTTCTTAAGCCGGTTACATGGAAACGCGTAAGTGATGGCCTCGAGCTTCTTTGACTTCAAATAACGGTGCAAGTTTGGCTCCAGGATCTTGAAAATCATGTCGAAGAGCTTTGAAGCGATCAAAGCCAAACAAGGTCAGTAAGCACCACTCTGTCCGCGAGGCTCGTTTTTGGCAAACATGGATTACAAAACAAGGGAAATGCAAAAAAAAAAAAAAAAAATTGCAAACCTTGATCCCGCAGTGCACGCCCTCGAGCGACGGCTGCACGTAGAGCGGGCACGAGTTTTGAATGAATGCAAGGAAAGAGTAGAAGGCGTCCAGCTCGGGCATGACGTAGAGGAACGGTGCAGCGAGGACGTTCATTCCTTGGACGTACGAAAACTTGAGGTTGATCAACCGCGAGGGAGGTTGGTCTGGGGCGGCGTTGATGTGATTTGGTTACAGTTCCAACAAAAAGAAAAACAAAACAAAACAAAGAAAAAAGAGTAAGCGCGAGCTTGATCCGCAAGTACGCCGGGCCCTCGCGGCAAGGCAAACCTTTGACTTTCCACACAAAGGCGTTGAGCAGGCGCGCGAGCAGGCCCTCGTCAACGCGGCCGACAAACTGGGCGTCCGTGGCGAGCGTGCGGAACGTGTCGTTCTTGATCTTGGAGTCGTACACGTCGCAGCGGCCCTTTTCGACGAGCGTAATGTACTCGAGCGCCGACACCTTGTACACGCCGATCAGCGCCTTCCAGATACGCCCGCGCAGACCGGGCGCAGAGGACAGCTTGCTCGCAGCGGTCGGTCCTCGTCGGATTGAGGCCGTCTTAAATTTTTGGTGTTGTTTGTGTGCAAGCGTGAGAGCAAAGAGGTTTTAGAGGCCGGAAAGGACCACCACAACCTCAAACGAAAAACAGGCGCCACTTCGGTTCCCTCCCAAACATTCACCCGCACACCACACACCGCACACAGCACACGACGCACCTCGTCGTCCGGGATTCCGTCCGCCAACACAACCTTCCGCAGCCGCCTCATGGCCGCCCGCAGCTCGCGCTCCGACCCGTGGTGCCCCGCCAGAATCTGCTCGTACGCGTCCACCAGCCGCCGCTTCGCCGTCGCGCTGCTCGACCCGGACAGGACCATCACCCCGTGGTGGTGGTTGTGGTGGCTGTGGTGGCTGGGGTGCTGCGGATGCGGGTGCGGCTGCTGCTGCGCGCGGTGGCTTTTCGATTGATGAGGCGGCGGCGGCGTCGGCGGCGGCGGTGGGAAGGCGGTTCCCCCGCGCACACCTCCCGCCCGCGCGGCCCCCGGCGACCCGGACACCGACATCGACGACGATGATGGCACCAGCGACGCCGCACTCCACGCGCCGCTGCGCCGTGCCGGCGGCGTCGCCGTCGCCGTCGCCGCCGCCGCCGTCGTGGTCGTCGTCGTCGCCATCCCGCCGCGCGCGGATCCCGCCGTCGACGTCGACGTGTTCCAGAGCGGCCGCCGCCCGCCGCCGCCGCCCGTCCTACCCCACCCCGTCGACGCCGACGCCGTCGTATGCCCGCCCGCTGCGTCACCCGCCGCCGCGGCGCTGCTCCTTCCTGCGCCGCCTGCGGCGGACTCCTCAGCCAACCCTGCTTCTGCTGCTGCCGCCGCTGTGGCCGCCGAAGACGCAGAGGCAGACTCAGACGCAGCCGGCGATGCCGGTTCCGGCGCTGAAGCAGCGGCTGTGGCAGCCGCCGCCGCCGCCGCCACCGCCACCGCCGTCGACTCGGGGAGAAGATGCAGAGGGTGCGGGGTCGGTGGAGGTGGAGAGGATCTGCTTGTGTGAGGGATGGGTTGCGGGTAGTGAGTGGAGAGCAGAGACGGGGCAGCTGGGGTGTGCTTACCTTGAGGACCACATTGGACAATTCTGAAGGGGAGTGTTGGTGGAAAAGAAAGAAAATAACCCCACAACGACCACTCACTAAATATTCAAAAAAGAAAGAAAAAAAAAAAGTGGTTCTGTTGCCTTCCCTTGTAGTCTTCCAAGCACCCAGTTAGAAAATGTATCTGAAAGAGCACCACTGATAAAGCCCAACACACAGTCCGCCCCGCACTCCCATTCCCCCATTCTTTTTTCTTCCGTTTGTCTCACAGCGACTGCTGCAGCCTCTGTATGTCCGCAGCAGAGTACCCCAGCAAGTACAGCACGTACAGCAGGCTTGGCTCGTTGATTCGCGCGCTTGCCTGCCAAAACGGGACGCGAGGTTAGAAGCAGTGGGCGGTCTCTCCAGCGTGGAAAGGTGTTTAGTTACCTGTTCCTGCACCCTTGGCTTGGCGTTGAACGCGATCCCCAGGCCGGCGGCCGCAAGCATGATCAGATCGTTCGCGCCATCGCCTACTGCAATGATCTGGTTGGATGTCGAACGGGCAGCGCCCAGGAAGGAAGAGGAGAGGTAAAGAGGCGAGGTCACTGTTATCCGTAACCAATTTACAGTTGGGAAGTCACCTCGAACCTGCTCCTTGGAGACTCCTTCCGCTTGCGCAATCACGCGCAGCAGCTCTGCCTTTCTCGCGGCGTCGACGATTTCTCCGACCGTCTCGCCTTCCAGAATCTTGCCGTCGGGGGACACTCTCAACTTTTGGTAGAATTGAAGAGAAAGCGGTGGGCAAGCGTGTGCAGGAAAAAAATAATAATTTTTTGTCCAAAAGTACTCACTTGATTCGCAAAGGCGTAGTCCAATTGAAGCTCAGCCTTGACGTAAAGCGCGAGGGGCATGAAACCGCCTGTGTTGGTGGAAAGCAGTCTCTTTTGATTTGTAAAAATAAACCGCAGTTGCTTCCCTTCACCCCCTCTCCCTCCTATAACTGCTCTCATGTCTAGTCAACGCAAATGTTTACCTGATATCACCGCCATCTTGAGCCCGAGTTTCTTCAATATCCTGCAGAGCTCTCTTGCTCCAGGTGTGAAAGTGATGCGCTGGCGGACTCGGCTGATGATCTCGGCGGATGCGCCCTTGAGCAGTCCCACGCGTCGGCGAAGTGACTCTTTAAAGTCGATTTCCCCGTTCATGGCAGATTCTGTGATTTCCTGGCACGTGCAGCCAAATGATTAGATTTTGAGTAAAAAGAGTGTGCACACAGAAGGAAGTTTGGTAGGTGAGCACTTCGCGTCAAGAATAAGGAGAGGGAAAAAAAAAAGAAACAACAGTTGATTATCGTACCGCCACTTGTCGAACAACCCCAGCGTCGCGTGCGATTTCGTCAATCACCTCCTGCTGGATGAGAGTGGAATCCATATCAAATACAATAAGGCGCTTTGGCGCTGCAGCGACAGAGAAGTCTTGCACCGAGATGGAGCACTTGTTCGACACCCCCATCTGCAGCGTCCGCCCCTTCAACTTTCCGAATCCCTCCACGGACCCTTCCACGCAAAACTGCGCGACCTCGGCCGCCAGTCCGTCCGCCGCCGCCGGGCCGCCAGACTGCGTGCGCAGCGTCTTGATGCTGCTGCACGACAGCGACAACTCCGAAAACGTTGCAAAAAGCTGCGCGAGAAAGTCGGCGGCCACCGCCCGGCCTATCACCGTGAGGACGTTCAGGACCTTGTCCTGCTGCTGCTGTTGCGGCAGTTCAAACTGGACGGACAGGCCCGCCGCCGCCGCATGGTGAAGAACAGAGAGCAGCACGTCCACCGACGAGGGACCGGTCGCAGGGAGCCGCAGAGCGATCACCGTGTCCTCGCCGTCCGACGAGACGGCCGCCACGGCCGCGCCGCTCGCGGCGAGAAACGCAAACAGGCTGTTCAGCTGAGCGCTCGTCGCCTTGGCCACGGCCGTGTGCAGGACGCGCGCATTGATGACGCTCGACGGGTCCAGCAGCGGAGGGAACCAGGGCCCGGCGGTCCACGCCGGCGGCGACGACGGAGTGGATGTCGGGAGGAGCGTGTAGTCCCTGTAGAGCGCCGTCCCGGCGAGGTACAAGAACAACCCGGGGCCTAGCGCGATCCCAGAAGAGCGGCCGTATGCGTTGGCGGCCTCGAGCGCGGCTGGAGGAGGGAGGAAACTGGTTCAGCGGGGGGAACACAGGTCGACGACAGAGAGCGGGCTGCGCCGGAGCAACAACGAAACAAACAAGCAAGCGTTTCCCGTCGCAAAAAAGCGCGCCAACCACGAACCGAATGCGCCGACGCGCAAGAAGCGGGCCATGTCGCCGGCGCCGTCGATGGCGAGCGGCGGCGGCGGCGCAGAGGACGGCGTGGTCGCCGCAGATGCCGACGACGCCGCCGCTGCCGCCGCCGAACCTACGGCGCCGACGAGGGTCGCGATCGCCGAAGCGAGGCGAGCCAGAAATGCAGCGTCCGGGGTTGCCGCGGCAGCGATAGCGGTTGCCTCCTCCTCCTCCTCCTCCGCCTCCGCCGCCGTTGAGGTGCGAGCGCGAGTTCGAGGCAGTAGTGTGGATGCAGCAGCAGCAGCCGGGGGCAGGCTCCGAAGCAGCGAGATGAGGGGAGCGGCGGCGGCGCTAAGCTTGGCGGACGCCGCGGCCATCTCGAGGTGATCGGCGGCTGCACGCGCCGACGACGACATTTTCCCTGTTTTTCTTCTTTTTTTGGTTTTGTTCTTTTTTCCTCTTTCCTTTTGTTTCTGTTTCTGTCTTGCTTCAGTTCGACCATCAAGCGCGGTAAATTTTTGAAGGACAGGTGAAAACAAATGCAAAGAGTGCAGAATATTAGGCAACCCGGCCAGCAGCTTACATCGATTATCGCAGCGAGAGAGAGAGAGAGAGAGAGAGAGAGAGAGAGAGAGAGAGAGAGAGAGAGAGAGAGAGTGTGTGTGTGTGTGTGTGTGTGTGTGTTTGTGGGAAATTGTAAGCGAGCGTTGGTGCCAATCACAATCTCTATCTCAGTCACTCACTCTGAGAGTGTGTGAGCGAGTGAGTGACGCTGAGTGTGAGAGTGAGAAAGAAACACAGAGAGCGTGAGAGAGAGAGAGAGAGCGACAAACAGAAGCAGAATGCAGACGGATGACGGCCAAGTTTGACTGGATAATCTCCAATGGCAATATCGTCAATGGATGTGTGCGCTTGGAGGGGCTCACCGCCATTATTATACAGGTGTATCAATCGCAGACAAGCACGGCATCGGCGCTGGCCGTGTTTGGCAGCATTCCCTTTGGTGGAGCCGATTGGTGGTGGATAGGGAGAGAGCTCGACTGAGTCTGGTCGCCGACATCTTGCTTGACCGAGAACGCAGCCTCTCCCCCTTTACCGTAAGCGTGCAGTGTAAATATCCAAACACCCAGGGACAGAAGCGCCACGTCATCCACTCCAGGCGTATTAACAGCACTTCTGGTTTGAGGTTTGATTGGTGAGCTCGAAAGAGGAAGTTCCCTCAACCCTTTCAATCAAAAACAGTCTGTGAGTGAAAAGAATGCAAATAAAGAAAACAAAAATTTTCTTCTGTCTCAGTATCTGTATCTCTCTTTCTCTCTCTCTCTCTCTGTTTCAGTATCTTTGGCTCTGTCTGTCTGTCTCCCTCTCTCCAACACACACAGCAAAAAAACGAAGGCGAAACGGCAATGAATAACAAAATGGGGAAAGCCAAAAACAAAAAGAAAAAGAAAAAAATTCGAAAAGGAAAGGGGGGGTGGAAAAAAGAGGGGTTGACGAGCAGTGGAACAGACTGACCGACCCGACCCATCATCATCATCATCTGCCGTTGTTGCACCAACCACCACCAACCACCGCAGACCGTCAGACCCGCCTCGACCACACAGCAGCAAGCAGAGGAGGCCCATCTGGTGGCAGACAGGCAGACAGGCAGGCAGGAAGGCAGGCAGGCACACAGTCCCCGTGAGAGCGCCGCTCGACACCTGCCTCTACTCTACGTCCCCCCTCCCTTCTCCCTCCCTGCCTGCTACCCCACCGTCTCTTCTGTCCCACCCTCCTCCCTGCTCCCCAAACCTCTCTCTCTCCTTCTGCTCTCTGCTCTCTGCCCTCCAAACTGCGCGGGACCCCCGCGCCAGCTGCACTTAACCTTTCGCCTCCTCCCCCCCAATCTGTGTGTTCCTTGGGTATCGTCCCAAAATACTCCCCCTCACTTCCCTTGTTCCCCACTCCTACGCTGCAGGGCACATCCAATCTCACGCCTCGCACTTCCCCAACTGGCCAAAACAAAATTCGATCGTCCACAGCAAGCCATCGGGACCTCTAGTCGTCGTCGTTCCAATCCGATCAAATGGGCTCTCTTCTCTCTATCTTGCGCGGCGATGGCTCTGGAGAAGATGCGCCTATTGACGTAATGGTTGATCTTGAAGGTACGCTTCGTCTGCTCTTGTTGGGGCCTCTCTAGTGCGCCCTCAATCCAATTGAGTAGCGAACTTTCCCCGCCTTTGCTGGCCTATCTATTGGTGCTTTCGCATTTGGTGTGGCGCTCTTTGATCGTACCATTGTTTCTTCTTGTTACTGTCCAACCATGCACATCTGATGCCCATGCTGGATCAATACTCTGATCTGACGCTTTTCCACCGCCAGGATCAAGGCCGACTCCCGATGAGGGGCAAATCTATCAATACGTGTCAGACATTCTCGCCCCTTCACAATACCACATCGAGATGCTCCGGCAGTATACAGGTTGCGGCGATGCGATTAGAAGAGTTGAGTTCCTTCTTTTCTTTGAGGACCACTCCTGGTCTCGTGTACGTTCTAAAGAAGAACATAATCGACCAGGCAATATCGGCTCCATCGAGAGAATCGGAGGAGGCGGCCTGGCAGGTAGTAAGCCCTGCCGTGTTGAAATTGAAAGACTACTACGAGTTCTCCCTCCGATTGGGTTAGTTGGAATCATGATTGGTGAGCCCATGCCTTACTAACAACCGGTATTCCGATAGAGGACGTTTTCCCCCCGACTCTTGCAGTTTTACTGCGGCCAGGGAAACGCAGGATCGGCTCTGGAGCGCTACCAAGCCACTGCCAAACGGATGGGTGACATACTGTACTTTGTCTCGGTTTTTGACGAACTGAAGGTTGTGTGTCTTGATGCTCTGGACCACTATGGACCTGTTTGTATCCATGCCGTTAACTCCGATCATCAATCTAGATGTCAAACCCGAACATTCAAAACGACTTCTCGTACTACCGACGAACTCTATCGCGCATGAGAATGACGAACGGCGGGCCGAATTACCACATTGTTGTCCAAGACGAACTCGCCAACCGAATGTCTCTTTTCTACGCGCACTCCACCCCTATGACAAAATCCATCATCGACTCTACTCAAAACACTGTTCGCGGGGTATGTCCTTTATTAGCTCCGAGACTGTAATCTAACTTAGTCTCGTGTCTTGTATAGCATGTTGGTGTGACTGCAGACTCTGTTACAGATTGCCTCGCCATTCTCGCCGCTATCTGCTATAACGCCGTCTCCAAAGGACGTGCACAAGGTCCCCATATGGTAGAGTACTGTCTGCGGGTGCTCGTTGTTTGTATTATCATCTACGATCACACAAGCCCCGTCGGAGTTTTCATCAAAGGCTCCAAGCTCAACGTTAGTACCCGCCCTTTGGTGAATGGGTCCATTTTTCGTTAACAAACAGTTTCTGTTTTGGATGCTCCTCCGTCTCGCTCTTCTTTTCTCCACAGGTTCGCGCCTCTGTTAGATTGATTCAGACCCATGGTGGTCCCAGGGTCAACAGCCTCCTCAACTCCGTCCGATATGCGACCGTTCACCTCAACGACGAAAGCACTCCAAAAGCCCTCAAGACACTATTAGCCTGAAGAGTCTGTTGGTGGTTTATCCCTTTGCTGCGCGTGGATGGGGGTTTCTTTGAGGACAAGCTGTTTAATCATACTACTGTATCTGACGTTGGCCCGGGGCCGTGTGGGAGGGTTTGGTGGGTTGGGGAGGCTTGGTAGGCTGTGGAGGAGTCGCTGAGCTCTGGTTGAAAGGGAGTGAAAGAAAATGTTCTTCTTTGTCGCTTTCGGGTCGTTCTACTTATCAAAATAGCCAACAGTGGCCAAGAGGTTCGGGATAGACACATGAGGGTCACGTGGAGTAACAAACCACGTCAGCAGCGATTGGAGGGAGTCTTTTTTTTTGTTTTGTTTCCGTTTCTGCCTGCTGTCGGTCTACTCCCACTTCACCACTCTCGATGCACTCCGCGGGTTTCCACAGTAACACCAATGCCACCGCCAATGCTGCGACGCTGCGGCCCGTCAAAAGACTGGTCTCGAACGAGAGCGACGACGGGGACGACGATGCCGATGGCGAATCCAACCACACAACGCACCAACCACCCAACCAGAGTGCGGCTTCACCTCCAGCCGCTCCAACCCGTCGCGCGTCCCTTGCACCCGCCTCACGAGCTCCCCAGCGCCTGCGTCTGACCAGCCCCCTCCCCTCCCAATCCCCGCGAGTCCGCACCAGTGCCTCGTTCCCCGACCCCATGGCGCAGCCCTTGTCGCCGGGCAGTACGCGCCGCGATGCATCTCGGACGGACCATGGGGAGCCGGAGAAGCTTGAGGAGGAGCCGGAGGGTGCGCGGAGGCGCGCGGTTCCGTCGGAAGACGATGGCGACGATGATGATGACGACGACGGAAGTGGCGCTGGTGCCGGCAGGAGGAGCGGCGACAAGGTGTGCTATTGGAATTAGGGACCACTTCGTAGTTGTGCATAAAGGAAAAGTCGGCGGAGCTAACCTTCTCCACTCCACTCAAAAAAAAAAACGCCCGTAGTCGATTTTATCAGTCTCGTTCCGCGCCGGCAGGATTGGAGTCGCGTTTTACTCGCATCAGAACAGGACACTCTTTCTGATGGAAGACACCCAAGATGACGATACCTTCAGGGTCCTACAAGACGGTCAGTTCATGTGACACGCCATTCCTTTGAGTCGCGCGTTTAACCTTCCTCCTCATTTTTCATTTCTCTCTTTTTGGGAAGCGCAGTCTTGGAGCAGGTTTGCCCCGACCAAATCATCGTCAACGGAAAGAGTGACGACGCGTACCTGAACTGCATCCGGAATAACCACAGTGAGGATTCACGATCATCCTGGACTTGTTCTCAGTTCGCCAATCTACATTTTCAAGTCCGCCTACACTCACCCCTCCTTCGCCAATCCGGGCCCTCCCTCCCTCCCCGCTCCCTGTCCACAGATGGTCTCCTCGAGCTTCGGCCGTCCAGCGAGTTTCTCTTCAAAACCGCGAAAAATCGCCTTCTGTCGATCCGGCTGAGGAAGAAGAATTCAAACGAATCCGCCGTGTCTGTCCAAATGGAGGGCGCGCAGTCGACCGAAAAGACGTCGATGCACATCTTTGTCGAGAGTGTGTGCTCGCTGTCTAATACGGAAATGGTGTGATGGGAGAAGTGACAGAAAAAAAGGAGGACTAAGAGAAACGCCGACCCAAAAATTAGGTTTGCGCGAGCGGTGCCCTGCTGTCTTACCTTTGCAAAATTCAAGTCGACGACGAGGTCGGCGAGGGCGAGCGAAATGTAGACATTGTTTCCATCGAATCGTTCAGCTTGTGAGAAACCCTACGCGAATTTCGCTCTGGTGTCGAACTCCATGTTTCTTTCTCACTGTCAACGTTTTTCAGAGAAGTTTACCTTCACTTAAATGAGGAAACCCAGCGGTACGTTGACACCTCTTGGTGTCTTGAGCCACCTCATCATTCGTAACAGTGCATTGGCCATCTTCCAACCCGAAGAAAAAATTGGAAACATTCGAGAGAAGCAGGAGGTTTTCATCTTTTACATTCACTTTGTCATCGATCTAGGACTAACATCCTCCGAAGACCCTTTCACTTTACGGTGATACAGTAACTTAATTTCAGCGGACCTGAGCCTCACCTCTCGCGCATTTCTTTTTTTTTCCTGTCTTCTCTCCACAAAAAAGGAATTCTAAACCTGACCAAATCCGTTGTTGGTGCTATCCTGATGAAGCAATGGTTCCTTCGGCCGTCCGTCGTGAAAGACGTAATCACGTACCGGCACGACGCTATAGATCTCATGTTGAAGCCTTCGCTTGCGACATCTTTCGATGAAATGAGGGATGCGTTGCGGCACATTAAGAATATTCCGGTAGATTCAACTGAAGAGAAGGTTCCTTTCAGCATTTGACCCTCTTGCCTCCCCGCTGTGGCGCAGAAAATACTGAACAAGCTGCACAAGAAAATTTCGATCGGGGACTGGGAGGCGCTTTTGAAGGTTGTGCAACTCTCTTTTTCTGTTTGAGGGGATTGGTCTGACGATTTTCTGCCCGCACATCCCTGCAGTTCACATTTTTTACCTTAAAAATTCGCGCAATGGTGACGACCATCCCACATCGCGAGAATGCGCTGCTTGCAAAGGTCACCCTTCAAAGAGATTTCATCGCCTTTCACCATTTTCCTAAACCAAATGTGGAACGGTTCGAGCAGATCGAAGAAGTCTTCGACACAGAAGTTTTGCACAAAGTCGGCTCGTTAATCCATGGAGCGGTACGCTCCTAAATTTATTTATATTTCCTCACCTTTCGCTTAAAGTTTAGTTTCCCCAACGCAGATTGATTTCGACGAAAGCAGCAAAGCTGGGCGGTGCGTTGTCACGCATGGAGCGGACCAAGATTTGGATGAGAAAAGAAGGGTTTATGACGGTGAGTCGCTTGAAATAATCGTTTCATATACCAATTGAGCACAGGCCTGGAGGATCTTCTGGTGAAGTCCACCAAAAAAAAACAAAAGCGGAGAAGGAAAGTTCCTTTCGGAACAACTGACAATGGATTCTCTTCAATATCGATTAGTCCAAAGTTGCAAAAGAAGTAGTCAAGACACTGCCTGAAAACTTCAAGTCTTCGGCCAATGTTGTGTATTTCCCCCAACTGGGCTACCTTGTCACTCTCCCACTTTTACCGGAAATGAAGAGGTTTCCGCTTTCATTCAGCATCCTTCTACTGTTTACAATCTGACACTACTCTGACCCAGTCAGGAGGACTTTGCGATTCCGGGCCTCGACTTTCAATTCTGCACAGCGAAAACCGTGTTTTTCAAGAGCGAGGAAATGTACGAGGTACTACATCTGTTTGTTTGCGCTTTTCGTGCCCGCAAGCTTGACGCAGTATCAAGATGGATAACACTGTTGGCGATATTCATTCTGCCATCGTTGACCGCGAAATCGAAATCATTCAGCATCTGCAGGACACAGTCCTCACAATGGCACCTACGCTGGATGCTGTCGCGCGTTTGTGCGCTGAAACAGATTGGTCAGGGGACTTAACAACGAAGAAAGAGCAATAGAAACGCGTTGAGCAAACTTCTAACATAATCTATCTGCGCGCCCCCTCTCCTGCATTCATTCGAAAAAGCCTCCTGGCCTTTGCTCAAGCTGCGTTCACGTACAACCTGAAGCGGCCCACCACGTCTGATAGCACGGGCCTGGAAAT
This sequence comes from Zopfochytrium polystomum, assembly GCA_025765615.1. NCBI lineage: Eukaryota > Fungi > Chytridiomycota > Chytridiomycetes > Chytridiales > Chytridiaceae > Zopfochytrium > Zopfochytrium polystomum. The sequence continues at coordinate 259,227 of JAIVFJ010000057.1, forward strand.
CGTCAACGGGCGTCATCCACTCCAAGAGCTCTGCGTCAACATATTTGTGCCCAACTCAATCAGGTTCGGCACGTCGGACCATGGGGACCAGCAGGCCCGCGTCTTCTTGTTGACCGGACCGAATGCCTCCGGCAAAAGCGTAAGGAGAGCTTGTTTTTGTTTTGTCGACGTTGGTCGTCGGCGCCCACAGGAAGCCCCTGACTCAATCGCTGCTCATTCTCATGCCAACGCGCTTCGCAGGTTTTCATCCGGCAGGTAAGGTTGAAGCCCCTTGTCAACCCTCAAGCCTGTTGACGCCTGCAAGCCAGGTCGGGCTTATTGTCTTTATGGCCCACCTCGGGTGCTTTGTCCCGGCCGACCGCGCGGTAGTTGGCATCACCGACCGCATCCTGACTCGAATTCAAACTGTAGAGTCCGCATCCAAGGTTGGATTAGCATTTCGAACTGGCCAAAGCATTTCGTCTTCTTACTCCGAGCACAGGTGCAGAGCTCGTTCATGCTGGACGCCAACCAAATGGCTCACGCTCTTCGCTCCGCAACCGAACGGTCTCTGATTCTCGTTGGTACAAACGGAGATTTCATAAAAAAACGTGAACAGCATGCTAAAACCAAACCTCGAACCCGCAGACGAGTTTGGAAGAGGCACGAGTGCATTAGGTGAAAAGAGTTTCCCCCCCCCCCCCCCCCCCCCCCCCCCCCGTGCCGCCCAGAACAGTTCCTACCTGTAACGGAGTCTGAAAAGTCTACTCGATTTCAATTACAGACGGCATCGGTCTCTTTTGCGGAGCTGTGGAGTATCTTCTTTCCAAGGGCCCAGCGGCTCCAAAGGCGATTCTCTCCACCCATTTCCATGGTGGGGCCAGCCCTTTCTTTTCTTTCAATTTCCACGGGAAGGAGGAGCGGGAGGGGAGAACAGGTGTTGGGCTCTTCTGGCTTACCTCACAACAAAACTTGCCCACAACCCCAAAAAACCCCCTTACGGCAGAGGTCTTCAACCACCGCCTAATCACAGAGCAACCCTCCCTCCGTACTATCTCCATGGAGTTTCTGACTGCGCGCGGTAGCGGGGCCAGCAGCGGGCAAGACAACCCGCACGACGACACGCCAGTGACGTTCTTGTACCGGTGAAAAAAAGTGTGAAGACAAGCAGTTACGCGCTGACACGTCCACATACCTAGAGTCGTCGACGGCCGTTCCGACAGCTCGCTCGGCCTGCACTGCGCAAAGACCGCAGGCATCGCGCCGGGAGTTTTGGCCCGCTGTGAGGGGCTCAATTTTTTCTTATTTATTTCCCGCTGTTTTCCTCTCAAACCTTTCCCCTCGCTACCCAGCGAAAGCGGTCCTGGCGGCGCTGCAGCAGGGCGCCGCCGTTCCGCGCGCGGCGGTCACGGAGCGCGAGAGACGGCGGCTCGCGGCGGGCGCGGCAGCCGCGGACATGACGGCGTCTGTGACGGCTGCTGTTGGCGCTGGGGAAGGCGGAGAGGGTGGCGGCGGCGGCGGCGAGTTGGAGGCGCTGTGGAATCTTCTGGCGGCGAACGAAGACTGCTTTTGATTGTGCGGGCCACAGCCCGCGCCCCCAGAACAAAGCTGAGATTGGAATCGGAACAGCCTGAAGGAATTTCGTTTTACGCACATATGTTGGAATTCTTTCAAGGCCTGAAGGTTTCGAGCGTTGCAAGCCTATTCACGTTGTGGGCGTATCTGCGGTCTCCCCTCGCTCTCTGTTCGTTTACTGCCCATCGGGTCTCAGGGATGGAGACGAGCGATGCTGAGTTTACACCGTTGGTCCTTACGTCGTCTTTGGACCCGGCCGTCACCTTTCGCCAAGTTGCGGCCGCGGTGGACTAAGACTCCGCCGCCGTCCCGGAAAAAGGAAAAAAACAGTAGGTAGCGCCACGTGGATCGCCCGCAGCTCGCCCCTCGCAGATCGCCGATGATCGAACGCCTGCGTCATCTCGGTGAGCCGCCCAAAATATCCAGTATTCAGCCAGCCATTGACACACGCGCTGCGCGAAAACGACACCAAACCCAGTTTTCGCGCTCTGTCTCTCCCTCTTCTCTCTCTCTCTCTCTCTCTCGCTCTCACTACAAATCTGACATGTCATCGTCAACCGCCCACCCTGCGACAAGCAGCAGCACCAACCCCTTCGACCTCCTGCGCAAGCTCAAGAGGCCGCCGAAACCGCCGGCTCCGGCGCGCACAAAGCCTCCGTCGCCTGCAACGCCCACGAAACCACCTTCGACGGCGGAGTCTCGCTCCAAATCAGGTGACACCGAAAACAACACACCCACCTCGCCGATCAACGTCCCAAAGCCGCCGCCGGCGGCGCCGACTAAGCCGTCGTCTTCGCCAAAAGCGCTTCCCGCTCCAAAAGCTTCGCCAATTGCACGAGCCGCCGCCGTGATCACCCTCGACAAGCCACCCACCACCGCCGATTCCTCCCCGAAGCCGTCGAAGCGCAAGGTCCCGAGCACTGCCTCACCGACCCCCGCGACTCCTCAAAAGAGAAATAAGAGCGCCCAGCCACCACCTACCGTCGCCTCTGGTCCTAATGCATTACCACATCGGCCGCTGTCATCGGTGCCTACCCGTGCGAGTGCACAAGCCAACGGCATCCCCACGGTGACGAAAGGTATGCAGTGATGGGTTCGCTTTTGTACAATAATTTGCCGCTGTGTGAAGCTTACAACGTAATTATCCACAAAGTCGACACCTCAGACCCTGCATCAATCGGCGTGGCAACCTCAGAGTCCCTTGACATGACACTAGTGGCACTACAACCCGATCAGGTACTTACTTTTGGTGCCATTTTTTTTTGAATGGATAGCCTTTGGCTGCGCTGCTGACACACGTCCCTGCAAAAGGCGCTTCCCTTCCTCGGAGCCTGTTATGTGTGCCCCCTGATCGGATTGTTTTCCGCCCACGGCTACCGCTTCAAAGCGGTGCCTGAACTCGCGAAGCAACTTCGGCAAGTGGTCGCTCAGACAAACAAGTCCCCCAGCGGAGAAATTCCGGCGTCGGTCACCCTGCATTTCTACCCCTGTTTTTCTCCCCGCACGTCCAGCGCCGTCGTCATTGCAAGCGTCACCACCAAAACGGCGGCGGAGGACCCCTACGCGTTTCATTGCGGCTCTACCGTCGTCGATGTGGAGTTCACCGAGCTCGCGCGTTTGCTGGGAAAGCTCGACTTGAAGAAGGGTTGCGCTGTGCTTGCGCTCAAACCCGTGGCCGAGTCCGGAGTCCTTTCGGCAGAAGCCACTTTACCTACTTTTCGCGATATTTTCTGCTCGGTAAAACTGGGCTTGCTGTTTGGCCTGAAATGATCTCACTAGCCTTTTTTTTTTTCCCTTTTTTTTTTTCTCTTCTCTTATAGCGAGATGGAAAGGAGAACCGCTTTGAGCTTCCAAACTTTCTGCCGGTGAGATTATTTGTCGATTCCATGATGCAACTAAACATTCTTTCTGCAATGTGAAATCCAGGTACTTGATAACTCGAGCCCTATCCTCACGCTGCCTCCCGATTGGAAAAATGCAATTGTGAAAGTCTTGTCTCGAGGTGCTTGTCGCGCCTTGTCCCTTTTTTTTTTTTTTTTTTTTTTTTTGTGAAATCTAAACCAACCTTGCAGAAAACCCAATTGCGTTGACCTTTGGCGCAAAGGGTGTTGGAAAGTCAACCTTTTCTCGCTTTCTTCTCAATCAGCTTCTTTGCCGGTAAAGCCCAAATGGTGCCTCCTCTGCCACTCTAATGTTAAGCAACTCCCCACGCCGAAAATAAAGATACCGCGAGGTGGCATACCTGGACTGCGATCTTGGCCAGCCAGAATTCACCCCCATCGGCCTTGTTTCACTCAACATCGTCACCGCGCCAATAATAGGTAACGTACACGTGGTCAATCTTTCAATGATCCTCGCAATAGGACTGACCAAAAAGCAGGTCCCTCCTTCACCCACCTGAAACGTCCAGCCCACAGTCTGTTTATTGGCGCAAACTCCCCGAAAGATGAACCAGACTACTATGTTTCCTCCGTCCTTCATCTATTCCAGATCTACCAATCACGGTACGCAAGCACCATGCCTCTTGTCATTAATACTCAAGGGTGGATAAAAGGTTAGACCGTACCGGCTGGGGGGAAATGATTTGTTAACTCGCGTAAAACGCCCTGTTGTTGTGATTTTTTAGGCATGGGGTACGACTTGCTGGCGCATATGCTGAGCGTCATGCAGCCAAATATTCTAATTGGACTTGCGCCGCCGTCTCAGTCTTTGGCGTCGGGACTCTCAGATCTGTTCAGCTTCGTTTCGAACGGTGGATGCAAGTTTGTGGAAATTCCCAGTGCCGCTGAAATGATCAGGTTTAGTTGGGTCGTTATGGATATAAAAAAAAAGAAAATCACTAAAAACAGTGATTGGCGCTAACGACACTTTGGCCCACCTCTCCGTCCCCTCCCTTCCCCTTCCAACCAGCAAATACACGGCCGCCGACCTTCGGAGCCTCGGCATCATATCGTATTTCGCCCAACGCGACGCGGACCGCCCGTACAACTGGTCCGAGCGCTGGAGCATCAATTTCAAGACGCCGTTCCAGGTGGCGCTGTCGCGGATCAGGCTCAAGTGCATCGGAGGCGAGGTGCCGACGAGCGAAACCCTGCGCGCAGTCAACGGAACCATCGTCGGCTTGGTCGTCGACGAGACCGAGTACGAGGAAGTGGGATTCCCAGAGTTTTTGCCGTCGGGGGTATGGATTCCTTTTTCTTTTTCTTTTTCTTTTCTTTTTCGTTTCTCCCCCCAAAGTGTTGCCACCTTTGGTTAAACAGACCCCGACCATCCCGCCAACCACACCACCGGGTGAAAAAAAAAAAAAAAAAAAAAAAAACAATACAAAGGCGCGGACGGCGCAAATCCGCGTCGTAAGCCCGCGCGCTGGGCCGCCGCTCGACCCGCAAAAGTCCAACTGCGTCGGCCTCGGCGTCGTCCGCGCCGTCGACCTCGACACTGACAGCCTGTTCCTTGTCACCCCGGTGTCGCTCGACGTCCTGCGCGACGTCAACCTCCTCGTCCGCTCCGCCGGCATCGAGATGCCGCCGTCGCTGTGGGTCAACGGGTTGGAGGTGCGTTTCTGCGGGCGCTTTCTTGCCTCATTCTCTCTCTCTCTCTCTCTTTTTTTATCCGCAAGTCACTAATCTTTCGTCCCTCCCTGCCCCCAACGCAATTTTTATTGATTAACAACAACAAAGGCCGTCGGCGGCGACCGGCCGTACACGACCTTTTCAGTCGCCGAAGGCTTCGGGTCGGTCGCGGCGCGGAGGATGCGCCACCTGCAACGGCGAAAGCTGGCCTCCAAATAAAGGGGGTTGGAAGAAGAAAAAAAAGGTGGGGGGTTGGGGTCGTATGGTGCTGTGCTTTTATTATTTTTTTTCTTCTTCTCTTTGCTGCAACCCTTTTATTTTTTTTTTGTTTGGTGGTTGGTGCGTTTGAGCCCCACGGAGTTGGTAGTAAGGGGGGTTGCTCTGCGCCGAGTCTGCGAAGCAGGGAATATATTTCGTTCTCCAAACGTTTATTAGTTCTCCTCGGCAAAAATTCACAAGTTTGTACAATGAAGTCCCTCCACAGGGGTTCAACCGCCAATATGAATCCTTTTTAGGATTCCCTGCAAACATGAGCAACACCCATATCGATTACAGCAATATTCCGAAAACTTTTGTGAGGCGCCTAATCACCAAATAGGAATTGAGTGGCTTTTGAGTTGGTTTGGAGTTGGTTTCAAGTCGGAATCAAATCAAAATCAAGTTGGTACGGATTCCTTTGAATGGCATCATTGGCCTCTGGCAGAATGGAAAAACTCACCACTTGTCTGTCTTTGTGCCGATGGTATTGGCCATCTTAAGGGCCACAGACTGACAGCAGAATGTCGCTGCAGTGGATGAATTTCTTTTTGCCTGTTCGACCAGGCTTCCATTTGGAATCGTCTGTCGCCAGGTGGGAGCACCGGTCGAAGCCACCAGGCGAAGTTGCGGGGCAAAACCGACTGGCGAAGCTGCCTGCCAGCCTGGCGAAGGACTGGGTGCGGGCAGAAGCAAACGTGCCGTAAGTTGCTGCGAAAAAGGTTTGAACGGTGTCCCTTCATTTTCCCGCATTCCCGCTGCTTAGTTTTCCTTTTGTGACAGACGGCTGAACCCACTCGGATGCACCCCTGTACATTCACGGTCACGTTCACTCCCCTTTTTGGGAAAGGTATGATCAAGGATGTCTCGCTTGAAAATGTAGCTACTGCCACGCTGGACGATCTCAAAACTGCCATCCCCACCGCCTTTTCTGACCTAACAATCGAGGAATGGATTCAAGCAAGGTCAAGGAGCTGAAAAACAAGCACCCCAGCTGACCCATCAACACTGCAGACAAGCTGGCCACTGTGGACGACATGTTTCAATTCAGCACAGCTGTGGGAAAGAGCAAGCTACGCACAACTCAGTGGCCTCCGTTCTTCAATGAGGTCACCACCCAGTCAGTTCTGCTTCGTTTGTCCACCAAGAGGAAGCAAGTCCAAACGACTGCTGATGACGCTGCAGGCTGGTCGTCTGCTGGCTCTTCTTCTTCGGACTTGTTATAACCATGCTCTTTGTCTGCTGGCTCTTTGTTGGCGTCCCCCACTTCTCTGGCTTCGGGTCTTTCTTTGGCACGCAGCTTGTTGGCGGGCTCTTCTGGGACTGGCACGTTTGGCAGGCACATCAAACTGTCGGACTGATTGGCCAGCAGCCACCCCTGTCACCGCACTGATTCAGCTTACATCTGAGCCTGATGACTTCCCAGCTTACGAGCCCCCTCTTTCCTTCGATGACTTGACAGACAGTGAAGCTGACGTTCTGCAATCAGTCCCTGGCTGACTCACAACGCCTGTTGCATCCACACCCCAAGAGGCTTTGGAGAGGATGATGAATGTACTCCGTGCCCAATTTATGACTGAGAACGGTGTGGTATGGACGAACAGCGACAGATGTCGAATTGCAATGTGACGAGATGATTCTCAAAGTGTGGGCACACTGCATTGTAAGTTCTTTCTGCCATCAAGCGTGAAGTCTATTTATTTAGTCAGATTGAGAATGATTATGGGGCCAAAGTGAACTCACCGCCAACACCGCCGATGTTTCGAGGCAGCTGAAAGAAGATAAGAGCGGTCAACCCGGCCAAGGCAGAGACGCATGTAGGTCAACCCCTTCAGCCAATTCCGCAGATCAATCAGCCAAATGTCAAGTCATGATCAACTTCGAAGGTATCAACAGGCTTTTTGACAGCGGTGTTGATGGGATCCATTGTAGAGGAGGTCGTGGAGGATGAGTGTGACCGCTTTGAGCTCATGGAACTGGTTTTGAAGCATCGGATTACGCTTGCTGCTTTGCGCTGCATGCCTGTTGAAGCACTCCTTGATACAGGGATGCTGGCAGGTCATGCCTACCATATCATTGCCATCGCTAGGCGTTGATTCCAAAGATTGGGAAATTTATCAATGTCATCAATATCCCGAGGATCCAGAGCGTTATCAATAAACTTCTTATCCATTCTTCATCGTGCTGTGACAATATTTGTAAGCTTTTGCTCCAAGACGAGGTAGATACTAACTACGCACAATGGTGCATCTCTCGTCACAGCACCATCTGGCGACCGACTTATCCAGCGCCACTGCCAGGAGGCAGTGGCAGCCACAAGACAGAAACAATTTCTTTTGAAACCTGATTTCACCATTGTCTGTGCTCCACTCTCCTGGCGCCCACAAGCTGTTACTAGCGAAACTTAGATCAGTTTATTCACTCAGTGTAACCAGAATGACAAATAAAGCCTTGGCTTTGTTGACATTGATGGTCTCACAAACAAGCAATATTAAATCATAGCGCTCATATATAGCATGAGGCTGGTGTTTGAGGTACTGAAACCCTGCCTTGACAAAAGAGAAGGCCTCCTCAATAGGATTGAGGAAGGGACAATATGGGGGACGGTAGACAAGACGAACCCCTCGCTCAGCGCAAGCAAACAGAACACAGTCATCATGGTGGATTAGCGCAATGTCCATGATAAGATTCTCACCTTCTTCCATGTTGGGCAGTGGGACAATTCTCCATAAAATCCACGAAGATTTCGGCAGTAAGATGATCCATCCACGGTGCATTTTGTGCAGATTCCATTGGTGCGCGCCAAGGGCAGCAATGAGAGTGGTGCTCTTTCCTTGAACACCTGTCTGAGAGACAATTGCTCGACTTCCTCAACCACTGCAGCCGTTATGGTTGTGGGGTGACATGAACCAGAGTTTTTAATTTTTTTTTTTATTTTTTGTGAGGGGCGATGGCGATGGCGATGCATTTCAACCGAGCTCTTAATATAAGCAACATAGGCCGAAAAAGAACGTCTAACCCTAAGCCTTTTTTGATCCACATCTACACTGCAATAGGCTCAATCTCTTTTCCTTTCTTGCCTTCTTTTTTTTTTTTTTTTTTTTTTCCCCCGCTTCTCACCAGCTTCAACCTCTTCTTTCGCGTTGTGGAAAGGCGTGGTCAACGTGCTCATTTTAGACTCGATCCGCCCCCACCTTCCCCCTTCCGCCCCCAACCCGAGGATTCCCGGTGTTGTTCACAGCACAAACGTGGCGCTGGTCGACTTGACGCCGTTGAAGATGAGGGTGTTGTTGAGCGGAATGTACTGGTGCGTCGCGAGCTTGATAATCTCCTGCGACGCTATGCCGCCCAGCAGCGCGGCCATCGCGTGCAGTTCGGACGTGCCGGCGCGCACGCTATTTTTTTTTTTTTTTTGTTTGTTTGTTTGTTTGTTTTGTTTTGTTTTGTTTGTTTGTTTTGTTGTTTTCGTTGGAGAAGAAAGAGAGTGTGGGTTAGACGACCCACACACCTGCTACCAAAAAAAAAAAAAAAAAAAAAAAAAAAAAAAAAAAAAAAAAAAAAAAAAAAAAAAAAAACAAACCCCAAAGCAACGACAACAAACGGAAAGAAAAACGAAATTAAAAAAAAAAAAAACTTACAAGGCCTGCACAAACTCGTCCGACACGAGCGTCGGGCTCAGCTGGTGCGCCGCGAGCACCGACACCACCGACTTTTTCAAGAGGCCAATGTCGCCCTCCACCTCCTCGTCGTGTTCACCTGTATTATTATTTTTTTTTGTTGGTTTGTTTGTTTGTTTGTTAGTTGGGGGGATTGAAAAAAGGAAAAGAAAAAAACCAGGCGTCAGCTTGGCGTGGGATGTTGCTCGCAAGTTCACCACTCATCTATCCTTACCGGGGTAGCGACGGTGTGTCGCGTAAAACTTGTCGACGGCCCTCATAACAATGTAGGGTGCAATGTTGGAGTCGATGTCTTCCAGCCATACCCCTGAGAACGATCAATTTGACGACGAGGAAAAATCAACAAATTCAAATAAAAGTACAACACACAAGAGAAATAAAAAAAGAGAAAAACCCCAACCCAACCCAAAACTGACCAATGTTTTGCGCCCTCGCCGTGGCCGGCGCGTACTCTTGCGCCAGAGACCGATACCGGAAGAGCTTCAGGTTGAGCCCGTTCTTGCAGAAACGCTCAATCTCCTCCGCCGCGATCGAGTCGACCGCACGGCCCAGCCCCGTCAACAGCGCACCGACCCGCTCCTGCACACGCGCGCAGTCTTGCCTCGCCTTTTGCCGGTAGCTAATGGTTTTGTGTTTCTTTTTAATAGAGAGAACACCTGAGGGGGGCGCCGAATTCGCTTACATTGTCTGCAAGTGCACGTATGACTCCGTGTCTGCCTTCATGTCGGGAACACCGCCAGAGAGCGGGAGCAACCCGCCCCCTTCGTTGTCAACAAAGTCCTTTACAGCCTTGGCAATGATCCAAAAGTTTGCAGACTGCACCGTGTGAGGAACGAACGGAGAGGGGGTTGTTTCCCCGCGAGGAGGAAATGGGTTTGCAGTCAGCATGGAAAAAGCACCAGGGCGAGAGTACGAGCACGACAAAAAAAAATCAACTATACTCAACAGCGGCGGTCAAGTTCTGCGCCTTTGGATCGGAGAGAATCGCGAGCACATCCTTTGGCACAACCGTCTTTTGGGTCGCCCTGAACGCCGCCGTGGTCGCCTCGTCGAAATTCTCCTCGTCCGTTCCAGACCCTCGGCGCTTGCTCTTGATCAGCGCCTTGAACTCGTTTCGCTCGGCCGACGTTTGCGGAAGCGCGCCGCCATGCTACGTTTTGTCGTCGGAATTAAAAAATAAAGGAAAAAACATTTGTGGTGAGAAACAGACAGTCGCGGTGACCAATAAGAGGTGCAACTTACAGCCGCCTTCCACTCATCCAGACACTGCAGTAAAATGACAATGTACGGGACTGGGATTGAAACTTTAGCAAACAGGAAAGCGCGTTTGGACGCATCCCCTCACTGTGAGCAAAGCCTACACCGTCCATCTTTTCAAAATTGAAAGTGGATGCGAATTTGGCGAGTTCAGGGAACGGGCAGTCAAGTCGAAGGTCCAGCGTCTGGTCAGGGTGTGATTCCACAACTAAGAGGATTTCAAGGTGGGTCAGGTCACAGACTTTCGGTGGAATCCAGCCCGCAACTCACTCGTGTGCTCGGGCACGACCACTCTAATGTATCCAAAGAATCCAATCGACTTCACCACAACAAGAGGAATGTTGGAATCCCAGCATAGCTCGGCCAGCCGCAAAAGCGTGGCCTCGTCCAGCGCAGTCGTGATAATCATCGTGAACTGGTGGAAGAACGAAGGGTTGCTGTCGAGAAGCGACGCAGGGCTCTGAGAATCGCAGAAGGGGGGAGCGTCGGACAGTTTCCGTTAAATTCTCTGGGGGATACTGAAAAGCCGAGCGCAGAAAAACAAAAAAAAAAAAAAAAAGCGAGAGGTCGGGGACGGCAGGGAATAACGTCAATACCTGGTCAACAAAGCTGCCGGACACTTCATCATTCAGTTCGAGCAGCAGGTCTGTGGTCGCCTTTGCTCGCGACGTCCCAATGGCCGAGTGATCGATAAAGAAATTGTTGCCGGCGTCGGCGCCCGTCACGACGTGCTCGTCCACGACAACAAACGAACCGATTCCTGCAACGGGACGCAAAAAAAGAAGAGACGGAGGATTCGAAAGTCGAAACCGGGCGTTTTTCAGCTGGTTGACGTAGAGGAGGAGGAGGAGGGCCTTCCGGAACCATCGCGAAAATCACCCAACGAGCAACCGATCCTTACCGGGCAGCACCAAGTTCTTCAAAATCTCCGTACCCGTCGCCGTGCCGTTCACAAGACAGATCCGCGACTCCTCCAGCGCCCGTTGGCCGTGTGCATGCCAGAGCCTGTGCGATGGGGAGGGGGGTGGCGGGAGCAGAAGAGAAGCGCATATCTCAGCCACCAACACAACTGCCCCGCTTCGCGCTTCCGGATCCCTCCGCCTCCCAAAAAGCCGTTTGTTTCACCCTCGCCACCCCCCCAAAGGGGAAAGCGCATCTCTCACCTGAGCTGGCGATCATACTTCTGATTCTTGTCAACTTTCGAAGGTGCCTTTGAACATTGGATTGCATGGCCAACGCGGCCGGGGGGCGAGGGGTATCGGGGAGAAGAGTGCATGGCGGTTAACACGTTCGTTTTGCTTGTGGGGAGCTGGGCCCGGCACGGAGAGGGAGAGGGGAGGTCGAGGTCGCTCAGGGCTAAATGATGGTGGGGAGGACGAGAGCTGTGGATCGCTGTCGCCGGCAATGGCGTGCGGAGTGTGTTGGGTTTGCTCGGCGGGGCGTGGGCAAAGGCGTGGGCATCGATTATCCTCCGATCACGCGGCGCGCGGTGAGATGCGTGTACTATACAACACAAGAAGGATGCGCTTTCATGACGGGTCACGCTCACCCCACTCGCACTACGCGCGTTGGCTTGAGCCGGTAAATCGGGGATGGGGGTAAGGAGGGCCAAGGGACGGGACGCAATCGCGCATTGCCCGTGACGATCCATGCTGTGGCGTGGGCACTTTGCCGGAAGTCTTGCCTCACCATTTTCTGACTGGACTTTTTGTTTCTTTGTTCGTCGCCACGAAGGCTCAAGACGAAAGGACTCAGGCAAAGAAGACGACGACGACGACGAAGACGACGACGACGAAGAAGGAGAAAAAAAAAAAAAATAAAATAAAATGCGTACGTGCTCGAGTGCTTGCGACGAATAACCAAGACCAGCATCCCACGCAACTGCCTTCGCTCTCATTTTAGACGTAGATATCTCTCTCACAATAAGAGCCGACAAAGAGCCGCGCGAGAGAGAGAGAGAGAGAGAGGAGAGAGAGAGAGAGAGAGAGAGAGAGAGAGAGAGAGAGAGAGAGAGAGAGAGAGAGACAGGCAAGAAAGAAAAGAAAGAGCAAGGCAGAGCCCGGAACACATCGGTACATCCCCCCACCCCACTATTTTCCCATCTCACAACCCGAGCTTTTTCCGCCGCCAAAGGCTAAACGGCACGCGCCAATTCCTCTGCGCCAACCGCCCATTAAAGACGTCAAACTGCGCCTTCTCCAGGCTCTTTAAGAACTCGTCACACGGAATCCCAAACAGCAACACGGGGCTCGCCACCTCGAGCAGCGCCTTCTCCCGCGTGTCGCCCGGCTTGGCCCGTATGTCCCGGATGTGCGCTCGCGCCGTCGATATGTGGTTGTTGGCCGTCGTCGCAACGTCCAACACGGCGTCCTTGAGTGCTCTCTGGCGGCGGCCGTTTGCGGAAAAACGTCCTCGGCGGACACGAGATGCTGTTTGCCGATTGAAAGTGTGGTTGGAAGAAAGAGAGTTGAGCGTAAGACGAGTGTACCCCCTCCGCCTTTCGCCTTTCTCACCTTCGCCATCACTTCCGACGGCAGGCTCATTTTTCGGTACTGAATGTTTGCCGGCACGCCGCGAATGGCCGTCGCGATTCCGTGCGCTTTCCCAATGTGGCTGGCGATATGGTCCATCTGCGTGTCCCGCACCCCAAGCGACTCGAGGTGCAGGTACAGGAGACTGGACGCCGTGTTTTCCCCATAGTTTTCGAGCTCCTGGACGGTGTTGTACTGCGTCGCTAGCAAGTCGTTTTCCTGCGCGTAACGAGGGGTTGGTAGTATTATTATTTTTGTGAATATTGGCGGGTGGGAGGAGTTCATGGATATATTACCCGCGCGGTCAGTATCCGCCGAAACCACGACTGAGAGAGCTCGCCGTGCTCCAGCGCGTCCGCGAGGGCCACGGTGACGGGATGGTCTGGTGGGCGACCCTGTTGGGAATTTTTGAAGTTTGGGTGTGAGCTTGTTTGTCTCAAAGCGATCGCCAAATTTCCCCGCCCGGCCACCGAGAAAGAAAGAAACATGACGACAGAAGGACGGAAAGGGAGGGAGAGGAATGGGGCTAAAGAGTAAAGAGGAGAGAGAAGGGCAAGGAAAGCGAAGGAAGTGCATGGACGGACGGACGGACGGCCACGCAACACACGCACGTCAAAAGTGTTTGCGACGGCGTCGCGCCAAAAGGCGAAGCGCATGCGGCCGATGGTGGGATCCTTGACGTGGTCCCTGACGAGGGCGGTCTCGACGTTGAAGGCGCGCACGGCCCAAGTGGCGGACCAGGCGCGTGTGGGCAGGAACAGCGCGGCCATGTACGACTCCCAGTCGGACGAGCGCACGGCGGCCTGGCAGTGCGCGACGGCGCGCTGCACGGCCGCGGAGCCGCCACCGGCCCCGGCCATTACTGTGTGCGAGGTGTGGGGAGGGTGCGGGGCTGACAAGTCAGTCAGCTAGTCGTTCGGTTCAGTCGGTCAGTCGGGGAGGACTGCGGAATGAATACTTGAATATTGGCTCGGGGAGGGACAAGTCACAAAATCCGAGGTTTGTGATAAAGAGAAACCGCCCCCCCTGTGCCTGCCCCAAGGCAGCAGCAGCTCCAGCAGCAGTAGCAGCGTTATCAGCGGCGGCACGCAACCCACCCACCACCACCACCACCGCCACCACCACCCCTCGATCGATTGATACCCTCCCACCTCCCAGTTAGTCCCTTTTTCGCGACCCCCCCCCCCCCCCCTGAATCCTTCTCATCGCCTCGTGCCCCACTGTTCCTCGATGGCCGATCAGGGTGAGCTGGTTCCTTTTTTATGATTTTTCGCCCGCGACCACAGCTTACTGACCTCACCACCCTCGACTGCGGGATTCTTGCAACCTATTAACACAAACCCGCCCCCCCCCCCACCTCTAACCCACAAAAATAAAATACACCACCACCCCACCCCATCTACCCATCCCTGCACAATGCAGACTCGATCGACGAAGAGATCCGCCGGGCCCAGGAGTCTCGCAAGACAGCGAGAGCCTCCAAGCTCACCACCACCACAACCTACCAGAACCCCGACAAGATAGCACTCGTTGGGGCAGTCAGCTACGACAAGGACCTTTACGATCGCGGCAACGATGCGGACGACTACGACCAGGCGCTGGCCGTTGGCGCCGGCGGCGACGACATGGACGCGGACGACTCGAACGCGATGAAGGCCAAACGCTTGAGCTCGTACACCGCCCCCAAAGAGATTTACAACGACATTCTCGCTGCAGACGAGGACACCGTGGACCCCTTTGCCGGCAAGTCAACGTCGCGGAAAATCATCGACAGGGAAGACGACTACCGCAAGCAGCGATTCAACCGGCAGCTTTCCCCCGAGCGCGTCGACGCCTTCAACACGGACAAGTCGGCTCCAAAGCCCGACGGCGACGTCCGCTCCTACTCTGACGTGATTCGCGAAAGCGAATTGGAAAGGGAGCACAAGCGCACCTTGGCCAGAGTTCAAGAAAAGAAGCGCGAGATGGCGGAGGATGCCGCCGCTGGACTGGAAAGCGATCAACCCTCTGCAGAGGCTCCCGCTGCTGCGCCTAAAAAGCGGCGCTGGGACCAAGGTGACCCCGAGGTACCGCCAAAGCCGACATCAGAGTGGGAAGACGACGCTCCGGCGGCTGCCCCCACCGAGAAGCCGGCGCGGCAGCGTGCCTCGCGTTGGGACGACGACGATGGCTCTTCAAAAGCTGCAGCGGCGGCAGGAGCGGCTGCTGCTCCGGCCCCGCGCAAGCGAAACCGATGGGACGAGACTCCTGTCGCTGCGACGCCCGTCGGCGGTGGCGGCGCGTGGGATGCCACGCCTCGTGGCGCCGGCGGACTCGGCGGTGTAGCGGCCACGCCGACGGGGACAAAGCGGTCACGTTGGGACGAGACTCCGGTTGCTGCCGCCGGCCAGTTTGCCGCGACTCCGATCGGCTTGGCGGGCATGGGCATGGCAACGCCAATGGGGATGAACGCCATTCCCATGACTCCCGAGGCCGTCAACGCCATGCGCTGGGAAAAGGAAATCGACACTCGCAATCGGCCCATGACGGACGAGGAGCTTGACTCGATCCTCCCTTCCAAGGGATACAAAATCATTGAGGCCCCGGCCTCTTATGTGCCGATCCGAACGCCAGCGAGGAAGCTGATGGCTACGCCGACGCCGGTCGCTGGGCAATTTGGAGCTGGCTTTATGATGCAAGACGAAAACCAAACCGCGCCGTTTGAGGTGCCGCCCGAAATTGCGAGCATCGGATCCCTTCAGTTCTTCAAGCCCGAGGACATGAAGCACTTTGGGAAGCTCTTGGACAACCGCGAGGACCTTGAGCTGACCGTCGACGAGCTGAAAGAGCGCAAAATCATGCGACTCCTTTTGAAAATCAAGAACGGCACACCGCCCGTCAGAAAGGCGGCTCTGCGCCAGATCACCGACAAGGCTCGCGAGTTTGGCGCCGGTCCGCTGTTCAACCAGATTCTTCCGCTGCTGATGTCGCCGACCCTCGAGGACCAGGAGCGGCACTTGCTGGTGAAGGTCATTGACCGCATTCTTTACAAGCTGGACGACCTCGTCCGTCCGTACGTGCACAAGATTTTGGTCGTCATCGAGCCTCTTTTGATTGACGAGGACTACTACGCCCGCGTCGAAGGCCGTGAAATCATTTCCAACCTGAGCAAGGCCGCCGGTCTCGCGACAATGATTGCGACGATGCGACCGGACATTGACCACGTGGACGAATACGTGCGAAACACGACGGCGAGGGCGTTTTCCGTGGTCGCCTCTGCTCTGGGTATCCCCGCCTTGCTTCCCTTTTTGAAGGCCGTTTGCCGGTCGAAAAAGTCGTGGCAGGCGCGCCACACGGGTATCAAGATTGTCCAGCAGATTGCGATTCTCATGGGGTGCGCCGTGCTGCCGCACCTGACGTCCCTGGTAGAGGCCATTTACAAGGGCCTCGAAGACGAAGAACAGCAAAAAGTGCGAACCATCACCGCCTTGGCCATCGCGGCGCTGGCCGAGGCGGCGGCGCCATACGGTATCGAGTCGTTTGACGAAGCGCTCAAACCACTGTGGAACGGCATCAAGAAGCACCGCGGCAAGGGGCTGGCGGCGTTTTTGAAAGCGATCGGGTACATCATCCCGCTCATGGACGCCAAGTACGCCAACATTTGCACGCGCGAAGTGATGGACACGCTCATCCGCGAGTTCCAGAGCCCGGACGAAGAAATGAAAAAGATTGTGCTCAAGGTGGTGAAGCAGTGCGCCGGCACGGAGGGCGTGGAGCCGGCGTACATCAAGTCGAACATCTTGCCCGAGTTTTTCAAAAACTTTTGGGTCCGCCGAAACGCGCTCGACAAGCGAAACGCAAAGCAGCTGGTCGAGACGACGGTCGAGCTGGCGCAAAAGGTCGGCGTCACCGAGATTGTGGGGCGCATCGTGGAGGACCTGAAGGACGAATCTGAGCCGTACCGCAAGATGGTGATGGAGACGATCGAGAACATTGTGTCGACGCTCGGGTCGTCGGACATTGACGACCGCCTGGAGGAAGTGCTGATTGACGGCATCCTGTACGCGTTCCAGGAGCAGACGGTGGAGGACGTTGTGATGCTGAACGGGTTCGGGACGGTGGTCAACTCGCTCGGAGTGCGGGTCAAGCCTTATTTGCCGCAGATCTGCTCGACGATCCTGTGGCGGCTGAACAACAAGTCGGCCAAGGTGCGGCAGCAAGCGGCGGACCTGATTTCGCGGATCGCGGTGGTGATGCGGACGTGCGGCGAGGAGAAGCTGATGGGCCACCTGGGGGTGGTGCTGTACGAGTACCTGGGCGAGGAGTACCCCGAGGTGCTGGGGTCGATCCTGAAGGGGCTCAAGTCGATCGTGAACGTGATTGGGATGGGCAGCATGACGCCGCCGATCAAGGACCTGCTGCCGCGGCTGACGCCGATCCTGAAGAACCGGCACGAGAAGGTGCAGGAGAACTGCATCGACCTCGTGGGGCGGATCGCGGACCGCGGGGCCGAGTTTGTGTCTGCTCGCGAGTGGATGCGCATCTGCTTTGAGCTGCTGGACCTGCTCAAGGCGCACAAGAAGGGCATCCGGCGGGCGGCGGTCAACACGTTTGGGTACATTGCCAAGGCGATCGGCCCGCAGGACGTGCTGGCGACGCTGCTCAACAACCTCAAGGTGCAGGAGCGGCAGAACCGCGTGTGCACGACGGTGGCGATCGCGATCGTCGCCGAGACGTGCTCGCCGTTCACGGTGCTGCCGGCCCTGATGAACGAGTACCGCGTGCCGGAGCTGAACGTGCAGAACGGCGTGCTCAAGTCGCTGTCTTTTCTCTTCGAGTACATTGGCGAGATGGGCAAGGACTACATTTACGCGGTGACGCCGCTGCTCGAGGACGCGCTGATGGACCGCGACCTGGTGCACCGGCAGACGGCGTGCACGACGGTCAAGCACATATCGCTTGGGGTGTTTGGGCTCGGGTGCGAGGACGCGCTGACGCACCTGCTCAACTACGTGTGGCCGAACGTGTTTGAGACCTCCCCGCACGTCATCAACGCGGTCATGGACGCGATCGAGGGCACGCGCGTGTCGCTCGGCCCCGGGACGGTGCTGAATTACCTGCTGCAGGGCATGTTCCACCCCGCGCGCCGGGTGCGCGAGATTTACTGGAAGATTTACAATAACGCGTACATCGGCGCCCAGGACGCGCTGGTGGCGTATTACCCGAAAGTCGAGAGCGACGGGCGCAATTGCTACGACAAGTACGAGCTGAGTTATTGTATTTGATTTGAAAAGAAAAGAAAAAAAAAAGCAACCACACGCAACACACACGGCAACAAAATGTTGTTGTTGTTGTTGTTGTTGTTTTGTGAGTGTAGTGTGTAGTAGCAGTGCTTGCGTTTGTGTGTTTGCGCTTGCTGTGCTGTGACTGATCCCTGGGCAAGTGTGAGCAAAAAGTGATAAGTGTGTCTGTTGTGTTTTTGGTTGAATGGTTGTCGTTGTATGTTGTTGTTGTTGTTGTTGTTGGTTGGCACCAGTGAAAGAGTGAAAGGGTGGTCGCAATCTCATTGTGGTCCATCTCTTTTTTGTTTTTTTTCTTCTCTCTCTCTCTCCCTCTCTCTGTCTCTCGAACCAGAAAAAAAAAACAACAAAAACAGAAAAAGGATTAGTGACAAGGATCGACTCTCTCGCACACACGCAAATACCCTTCAGGGCCACCCAAACATCCTCGACTCGCGCGCGTCGATCGCCTGAATGAAGCGCGCCGCCGCAGCCGTCGCCACCGCCGCCGTCAAAAAGTCCAAGATGTCTGGTGAGGGCGAGCGGGCGAGCAGGAGAGCAGGAGGGGGGGCAGGGCAGGGCAGGGCAGGGCAGGCAGGCGAGGAGAGAGGAGAGCCAGCAGCGAGAAGATTTGAAGAGGGAAGGGAGACGGGGCGGCGGACTTGGGAGTGGGGGGGAACGACGACGACGACGACCGACGACGATTTGGAGGGAGGGAGGGAGGGGTGGGCCCTGTTTTTCTGCCCTCGCCCCACAGCTCTCGCCCACCGCATGCAACCCGCAACGCAACCGCCTTGCAAAAAACTGACTAATCCGGCAACCCCACCCCAAACCCCACCCCCAACCCAACCAAAAAAAAAAAAAAAAAAAAAAAAAAAAAAAAATACAAAAAAAAACAACAAAAAACAAAAAACGAAAAAAAATTAATTAAAACAACAACAGCGTACGCCCGCGAGCGCGCGGTCGCGGTCGAGGCCGTGCTGCGCGCGTCGGCCCTGTGCCAGCGCGTCTTTAAGCACGTCGTCGCGGGACAGACCGCGCTCACGAAGGAGGACAAGTCGCCCGTCACGAGTTGAGAGTTGTTTCGTTGTTTTTGGTTTTGTGTTGTGCGATGTTCATTGCACTCGCACTTGCACTCAATCACACTCACTCACACACACACATACACGTACACACACACACCCACACCCACACACACACACACGCACACACGCACATCCACACGCAAACCAGTCGCCGACTTTGGCGCGCAGGCCCTCGTCAACTCGCTCCTGCACCGCCACTTCCCCGACGACCCCATCGTCGGCGAAGAAGACTCGGCCGACCTGCAAAAGGACCCGCGCCTCCGCGACAAGGTGCTCGACCTCGTCAACGGCGTGCTCGCGGACGAGAACGTCCTCGTTGTGAGCGATGCGGCGGCGGCGGCGACGGAGGGAGAGGCGGAGGGTGAGGGTGTGGGAGAGGTGAAGAAGAAGGAGAAGGATGAGGAGAAGGAGGAGAAGATGTCGGCGGAGGAGGTGAGTTTGTTTGTTAGTTGTTTTTTTTTTTTTTTTTTTTTTTTTTTGGTTCGTTTTCTTTATTTCTGTTTGATATTTGGTTTTGATTTTTTTTGTTTCTGGCGTCCTCCGTCCACACACACAGATGCTTCGGTGCATTGACCTCGGAAACTACGCGGGTGGACCAAAGGGACGGTTTTGGACGCTGGATCCGATCGGTACGCGCGTCGCGCTTGTTTCTTTCTTTTTTTTTTTTTTTTTTTTTTTTCGCACTAGTCACCCACACACTCGCACACACATACACACACACTCACACACAAAAATCAGACGGAACAAAGGGCTTCCTCCGCGGCGAGCAGTTTGCCGTGTGCCTCGCGCTCGTCGAGGACGGCAAAGTCAACTTTGGCGTGCTCGGATGCCCCAACTTGCCCCTCGACCTCGCCAAACCGGACGGCGAGCGCGGATCGCTGTTTATCGCCGCCAGGGGAGAGGGCGCGTATCAGGTATTCAAAGTTTTTTTTTTTTCCTTTTTTCTTTTCTATTTTTTCTTTCTTGTTTGTGTTCTCACAGACACACACATACACACCACCAACACCACACCCACTGCAAAGCGCCCCTTCTCGACCTCGACCGAGACGCGCATCCACGCGAGCGCCGTGACGGACCCGTCGCAGACCTTTTTCTGCGAGTCGGTCGAGGCCGGCCACTCGTCGCAGTCGGACGCGGCGCGCATCGGCGCGCTCCTCGGGCTCTCGCGCGACTCGGTCCGCATGGACAGCCAGTGCAAGTACGGCGTCGTCGCGCGCGGCGAGGCCGGCATTTACCTGCGCTTGCCCGTCAGCGAGGCGTACCAGGAGAAGATTTGGGTGAGCGCGTGCGAGCGTGTGTGTTTTATTTTTGAAATTTTGTATGCGGCGACAGATTTTGTAACCCCAAACACGCACACAACATACACAAAAATATATTAAAAAACGCAAAGGACCACGCGGCCGGCAGTTTGCTGATCGAAGAGTCCGGCGGCGTCGTGACGGACGTGCACGGGCGGCCGCTCGACTTTTCGCGCGGCCGCACGCTCGCCGGGAACAAGGGCGTTGTGGCGGCGGCGCCGGGCGTCGCGGCGGCCGTCATGGCGGCCGTCAGCAAGGTGCTGGAGGAGAACAAGGAGAAGAAGAAGGAGAAGGAAGAGAAGGAGAAGGAAGGGGAGAAAAAGAAGGAGGGGGAGAAGGGGGCCAAGGGCGGCGCCGCGTCGCTCTGATTGTGTTGGAACCGGTCCGCAATACACTTTTTCCGCTAAAAGAAAAATCTCTGCGCCTCCAGTACTCGGCCTTGTCAGACAGAAGCGTCCGGGGGGAACCGGATCGCAGATCGCCCCTGTCCCTCCTCGTCGACCTCTCGAATCCAGTGCCGAAATAGCTGCGCGCGCGCGCGCGATCCACATACACCACCAGCTCCCCCCCAAGCCTTCCCTTCCATCACACGATGATGCTCGCGGCGCCGCCGCCGGCAGCGTCCGTCGCGGCGGGATCAGCCACGGCAGCGGTACCAGCAGCAGCGACAGTGGCGCCAACAGCCGGCGGCGTCGGCAGTCGGAACAACGTCGAGGACCTCTACCGCAAGGAGAAGAAGGTCGGCGAGGGAACGTACGCCGTGGTGTACCGAGGTGAAGCGGGGGTTTTGTTGGGGTGTGGGCGTGATTGTGTCACCGCCCAATTCATTCACACACACCCACTCCTAAAAAAAAAAAAAAAAAAAAAAAAAAAAAAAAAAAAACGACTACCACGCAGGCGTCCACGCCGAGACGGGCCGCCGCGTTGCCATCAAAAAGATCAAGATCGGCCAGTTCAAAGACGGCCTCGACATGTCGGCCATCCGCGAAGTCAAGTTCTTGCAGGAGCTGCGGCACCCGAATGTGGTCGAGGTAATTTCTTTTATGTCTAACTGCAGGTAGGGACATGAACTTAACAAATAATCCCCTGCCCCTCCCCGAAAAAAAAAAAAAAAAAAAAAAAAAATTAGCTCATCGACGTCTTCAACCACAAAACCAACCTCAACCTCGTCCTCGAGTTCCTCGACGCCGACCTCGAAATGATCATCAAGAACAAGAACGTGCTCTTTGGCGCCGGCGACGTCAAGAGCTGGATGCTCATGACCCTCCGCGGAATCTACCACTGCCACCGCAGCTACATCCTCCACAGGGACTTGAAGCCGAATAACTTGCTCATCGCCGGCGACGGCCAGCTCAAGCTCGCGGATTTTGGCCTCGCGAGGGATTTTGGAGAGTATGGAAGGCCGATGACGTCTCAGGTCGTGACGAGGTGAGTGTGAAAGAAGAAGAAGAAGAGGAAGAAAGGGGGGCGAAAGCGTTGTTTGCTTTTTGGTTTGTTTCCCTGACCCAAGTTGCAAAAAAAAAAAAAAAAAAAAAAAAAAACAACAACAACAACATAAACGTAAACATAAACAAGATGGTACCGCGCCCCCGAGCTGCTCCTCGGCGGCCAGCACTACGGCTACGGCGTCGACATTTGGGCCATCGGGTGCATCTTTGCCGAGCTCATGCTGCGCACGCCGTACCTGGCCGGCGACTCGGACCTCGGCCAGCTGCAGACCATCTTTCGCGCCCTGGGCACCCCGACCGAGGACGAGTGGCCGGTGAGAGGGGTGGTGGTTTTGTTCTTCTTTCATTTTGACTTTTTTTTCGCGGGTTCGGTCGCAAATGGATTTTCTAAATGAACACCCCAACCAAAAAAAAATATATATATATATATATAGGGCCTGAACGACCTCCCCGACAAGAAGAACCTCGAGTTCCCAATGTTCCCGCGCACCCCGCTCAAGACGCTCTTCACGGCCGCCGGCGACGACGCGCTTGACCTGCTCGAAAAGATGCTGGTCTACGACCCGGTGAAGCGGATCACGGCGTTTGACGTATGGTGTCGGAGTATAGTTTTTGCGTGGTGATTTTTTTTTCCTTCTTAACACTTGCACACAAACACACACACACGACACACACACACACAACAAAACCACAAAAAAAAAAAAAAAAATTTAGGCGCTCGACCACTTTTACTTTCGAAACATGCCGCGCCCGACGCCGCCTGAGCGTTTGCCCAAGCTCGAGAGCCAGATTGCGGCGTCGGCGGCACCGGCCGGCACTGCGGCCTCGGCAGGCGCTGGGGTAACAGCGGCGGCTTCGGCGGCGGCGGCGGCGGCGGGGGGACGGGGCAGGGGCAAAGAAGCCGCCGCCGTCGGCACCGGCCAACGCCAAAGCCAACGCGGGTGCTGCTGCTGCGGGGGGGCCTGACGCGGCTGGTGCGGTGGCGACGGGCGCGGGTGCGGGAGCGGGTGTGAAGCGGAAAGCGGACGGTGAGTGTGTGTGTGTGTTTTGTTTCCCCGCCCCTCCTTCTGACCCGTATTTACCTACGCGTGTTCTTCTTCTTCTTCTACTTCTTCTCCTTCTTCGTCTTCGTTTCCTTCTTCTTCTTCGTCTTGTTCGTCGGCCAGAAATGGACGACGCCGCTGCTGCTGGGTCGGGCGCGGCGCCGGTCAAGCTCAAGCTGGCGAGGCGGCTGTTCACTACGTGAAGAGTACCACAAACGCAACAACACACAAAAAAAAAAAAAAAAAAAAAAAAAAAAGGGAAAGGAAAACAAAGTAAGTAATACACGCAAAAAAAAAAGGAAAGCCGTAGCACCTCGCCCGCTCGCAAAAAAAAAACAAGCAATGGCAGACTGCTGGGTTGTGACCCCATGCCGCTGGTTTTTGTGTGGGATGTTGTGGGTAGAGAAAATTTGCACACGTTTTTTTTGTCCGTCTTGCGGGATGCTACAATAGAAGATATTCAAGATAACATATTGCTTCTTGCACTTGTAAACAACACGTCTCAAGTTCACCTTGACCCCTAATATTTATTATTTTGCAACTTCAGGGGGAGCTACTTTTTTTTTTCACAATCGTAAGAGGCAAACTTGCCTGATGATGTGGGTCCGCAAAAATTTGAAGTCCTGCACACAGCGCGAAGCCGCCGAAAAATATTCCAAAAAATTTTAATTATTAGAGGTGTGTTTAAGAACCATCCAGCAGAACTGTGAGAAAAGAAAAAAAAAAAAAAAAAAAAAGACCAACGTCATCTTGTTCCTCTCATCGCCAGGAACACACGTTAACGTTGACGTTGAGATCTTGGCTGTACGACACTACCGTGCTTGCTAAAAAACACAGACACAGTGCTTGCTTACTCAAGCAATGCCTGCGGCACGGCACATTTGTAGTGGATGCTTTAAGTCGGTTGACTTGTTAACTCTCTCTCTCTCTCTCTCTCTCTCTCTCTCTCTCTCTCTCTCTCTCTCTCTCTCTCTCTCTCTCTCTCTCTCTCTCTCAAGGTAGTTGTAAACAGTCTACTCTGAGTGAGCGAGTGGAAGGAGTGAATGAAGTGGAGATGTCTGTTTGTGGGTGGTCCTTCTCCCCAACTTGGAGAGAAAGAGAAAAAAACTCTGTTATGAATTATATATTGGTACATGATGATGATATACATGCTGTAATAGTTGCTAGGCAAGCGTGACTGGCACAGAGTAAAAACCTCTCCTATATTATCTGCTTGAGCAGAGGAGGAGGAAAACTGTTGACACTGGGTTTCCGTTCCACTTAATACTCGGAGTATTTGTCATCATCGCAAGCCAGCGCCCAGGTCTGCATTGGCGGTGGCTCGCTCTCCCATGAGCATCGTGAGAACAATAACTGACAGTCACAATAGGTTCGGGTCCGTCTTGTGCCTCTTGCTGCTAACCAGTCAGTTCTGCCTAGCAGTAGTACACACCCAAGGTGAGTATGTCATGTCTTAGTGAGGGCCTGCTTAAGGTGCTGTGGCTGTGGAGCAAAGTTGGCCCCTCCCACGACGGCATGACACTGCCGACTCTGTGTTGGAGTGAGGGTCACAAGTTGCTGACGAGCTCTGCCGGCGCCAGCCTCGCCCTTGTTGGTGATTGTGCCTGGTGTGTCGAAAGGGCACCAACAGACTTGAGTCAGTGTGGGGCAAGAAAGCTTGTAGAGCGTGAGCCCTTTTCTTGTTAAGAGCGAAGCACCCTTTGTTGCCAAAGTAGATGGAGAGCTGGTGCTCTCAGACAGATTGGTTTTGTTTGGATTGCAGAACACCCTTGTCTTGTGAGAGCAAAGCGCCCTGTACGAACGAGGTATCAACTTGAGGTAGAACTTGGAGAGCTTCGTGGGTCAAGGTAGAGGGTATGGTGACTCAGATAATAGTAGTGGTTTTTGTTTGTTGTACTCAACGGGAGAGAGAGAGCAGGCAGACGTGACCAGGATCTGGGATGATGCTTCTCTGGAGCTGCTGGGGCTCCCCCTTTTATACTGCAGGTGGTCTCAGGAATCAGACTTTGGTGATTGCCTTTTAGCTCTGAGAGATAGAGTTTAGACTTTGAGGAGTCAGGAGGCAGGCATGACATCATTATTGCATCATGCTCATTTGGCTGGAACTTCAATAGAGTTATGTGTGCAAAAGAAGTAAGCCAGGCTCCCTATCAAGCTCCTGTAATCATTCCTATCAAATTGCTAGAGTGAAGCACACTCATGTGGTCTACAGACTGGGGATTGAAACCACCTCTAAGCACTCACGCAGTGTCAAAGAGCAGGAGAAGTGTAGACAACACTGGGACCAGCCTGAATGCCATCTTAACTCATCTTTACTCTTGAAGACAGGTCAGAGGATCTTAAAAAGTGTGGCTATTATGTGCAAACTCCAACAGCCTTGCTGTCCGCACACGCATCCTGGGCAGTGTCCCTACCGCCCCTGAACTTGCCTCAGTCCTATTGCTGTGAGAGAGAGTTGTGTGAGTATAAGTGCAACGTGATGAAGCCTGTTGGTCAAGTGGCCGCCCAGTCGTAGCCCAGTTGGGAGACACAAGTGCGTGCTGCTGGATTAAAAAACTCCCCTCCCCTCCCCTTCCCCTGTTTCCCTTTTCTCTCTCTTATTCTGCAATATTGTTGCACCCTCTGGAGCACCCTTCTGTTTTCCCCTTGCACCGGCCTTCAGCCAAGTGAGTTATCAGTGCCCGCACCAATCCTTCAGAGGGTTGTCCCTCTGAACCTCCATTCTTTTCTCCCAGCGCCAAGGAATATGAACTTCCCTGTAATCGTTAATTTTACGAAAATAAGAAATGGTTCCAAACATGGGACGGTTTTTTGGGCTGAATAGCGTTAATTTTTTTCACAGCAGTAGTGGACTTGGAATGGCAAACCAGTTCTGTACCAAGGCTGATAAGATGAGGGGACAGGTTGACAAGGGGGAAAATTTGCATTTACCCTCTGCCCAGCGCCACGAGAACACAAAGTCAGGCCACTGAAGACTTGAGATGGATAGTGAGAAAGCGAGAGTGAATGGGGGTCTCTCTTATTTTCCAAATGTTTTCAACATGGCTCTCAAAGTTGTAGGATCGTCCAGTCACCACACAACACCTTGATCGCTTTGCTCTTGTCGTCATCATCACGTCATGCCAATTGAGTGAACACCATTGTATCATATTCATGCTACACTGCAACTTCTGCCTGACGTCTGTCTGTGTTTGTGAATGAAAACAGTCTACTCTGAGTGAGTGAGTGGATGGAGAGAATGAAGCGGAGTTGTGTGTTTTGTGGGTGGTCCTTCTTCCCAACTTGGAGAGAAAGAGAAGATTGCACCCAATTTGAGAGGTCCGCCAAATTGTCACTCGGCCTTTTATTGCCACAGACACTCGTCAGGTGTGAGCTATGAAGGCTTGTCGGGCATGTTCTCGTCAATTCCGCTGTAGGTGGTGGCGTCACAATTTCATTTGAAGTATTCACCGGCCGCCATTTGCGCTGTATTTTGCTCTCTCCCTCTTCAGGCGGAACCTGCTGAGTGTTCGAACATGACTTGTTTTACCGTTCCGCTTCTTAGGTTCAGCTTGCAGTACCCTCAATTGCTTCTCTTGGAGACCTACCAATCATATTTTTTGCACAGCTCGGTGGCTGACTTCACCACAGTGTGAGGACGACAGGCTGTTGAGCCTGCGACCTCAAATAAAAAGAGTATACCCTGCTTTTTTAACTGATAACTTGTGAGGATTATCAATTTGACTCGACCAAACAATGTTTCACGAAAGTGACGTAACACGGCTGGATCCATTTCCTATTATTTTCATGGGTAATTCTTGTCCCTGCAAGCCGAACCACTGAGATTTGGACTGTCTCTTAGCCGCGGCCATGTATATTATTCATGTTATTATTACGCACTAAGTTGCAGGCCGAATGGCTCAGGCCGCTCTGCTCTATCGGCCAGAGGCCCTCTAGCTCAGTGGTGTAGAGCGCTCCCTTCAATGGGAAAGGTGCTAAGTTCGAGACATGCTGGCAGTCACTGACTGAATGATGCAGAAATGCTAAGTTCTGCACAATGACTAAGCCTTGCTCCCCTCACTTTTGGAAATGGATTAGGATGATGTGCTTCAGTGGGTAGAAGTACAGAGTCCAGGTGTACACAGAGCTAACACAGAGCTGCTACATAAGCTACCATGATGAAAGGCCTCATGAAAGGGTATGAGATCATAGGGGTTTTTCTCCTTTCTTTATTGATGATTTTTACTTATTTTTTCAATTAGTAGTTTATCCTGTTTTTCCTGTTTTTACTGTTTTATCTTTTATTTATTTGTTTGTTTATTGTCTCTGTGTGTGTCTCTCTTTTCTTTTGTGGCTGTGAGTGACTGTCTTCCTCTTTGCACCAACCAGCTCTCTCCATCTCCTCCATCTTTCTTGGCAGCTGATGCCAAGAAATGCTCCATGATTTTCTGAGCTGTCTTCCTTGTTTGATGGCTCAGCCCCATTGTTTGGTGACTCACTCCTTCTCTCTCTTCTTTGTTGTTTTATTTATTGTTTTGTTCTTTTGTATATGTTTTCCCCTCTTTTCCCTTCCTTCTTCCTTCACCCTGCTGATTCCAACCCTCTCCTATTTAAGCAGCCCACCCCCCATTCTTGTTGCCCCTTAGAACCTGTACCTGAAGTCTTCTTGCCTGCCCTTATTCCTTCTCTGACTGTGTGTATGAGCTGGGGGTGGCAGTCCCCTGGTGTGTGACAGGAGAATTGGTTCTCTTGGCCATTTATGGCAGTGTGCTGGGTTCAAGTCCCAGTGCGCCTCACCATTCTGCACATACTGTTTAGGCTGGTCTGGGGTAGGAGCTACTTGATGATGGACGGTGGGAGGGTAAAACTGTGGTAGTGCCTCGCCGGTTCCTGTCAATACATCACTTCAAATCCAGGTCTCTCAAGGTGATATGAATGAGTTGGCTGGTCAGGTATTATGTGGTGGTATGGTCTCTCTGGTATTCCTCCCTGTCCCTGGTGATGGTTCCTTTGGCCTTTGGTGGGCCTGGTTCACTGGGTTCAGACCCTCTTCCTTTCATGCTAATACCTGTGGTTGTCTTTGGTGTCTTCCTTGTGTGTGGGAGTGGGTATTGACCTTCCTTGCTTCTAAGACAGGTTATTCTCTCTGGCCTGGTAAGGCAGAGGTCTGTCTCCTGGTAGGATGGAGCAAGAAGAGTCCCACTGTCTCCCACCCTGGTTGCACCCTCTTCCTTGGATTGAGTTGGAACACTCTCCTTGGAGTGAGACAAGTTGTGTCTGGTTCTGTTAAGTGGAAAACAGTTCTGATTTGGTTCAACAGGCACCTCTGCACACTAACTGTTCCTTGTGTCTGCCCTTTGTCTCTCCAACCCCCTCCAACTCAGGGTTTGACTTGTTGTTTATTTCTTTTGTTGTTTCTTTTGATGGGTTGTAGTGGCTTGTCACTCCCCTTACCGATTCAGTCGGTCTTACCGATCAAGTCGGTTCTGTCTCTGGTCTAACTTGGCTTTGGCCTTGTGCCCCAGATGAAACCCTTCTGTGTCTTGCACCAGAGGATTATGCTTTCTTTTGTGATTGTGTCTGTTTCATGCTTTGGTGTGAGAAACCCCTCTTTTGTGTTAGAGATTTATTTGTGTTTTTCTTGGGCTTTTTAAGATTCCAAATACGCTTTCCTGTCTAGTGCCCCTAGACACCCTCCTTTTGCCCCTTTTCATTAGTCAGGATTGGTATTTAGGTCCATGCTCTAGTTTCCACCTATAGCCCTAGGTGAGGAGTTAGAGAGCACAGTCTCACAACAGTATCAATCTCCTTGAGCTGCACGACCCAATAGATACTGCTTTGAAATTTTTAGTAGCTCTTTTTATTCACAGGTCCCTCATTTATGTCAGGAACATGGCAGGACAGGGCAAGGCAGACAAGGAACTGAGAGGAGTGATGATTGTATTGGAAGCAATAATTTACTTGAGGGATGGGACAGGTCCCCCATCCCCCTTTTATACCTTTGGAGAGTCTTCCTTGTCAAGACTCAAAGTAAGTTCCAGAAAGAGCAATTAGTAATGATACCAATGATACCAATGACAACAAGACAAGTCAGGAAAGCAAAGAAGGTTCCAGAAGGTTCCACAAGGTTCCATGAAGGAATGTTCTAGAAGGTTCCAGAGGTTTCCGGAGGGTGATTCATAACAATTTAGTATATTTTATTTACAAGTTTGTATGACCAACTGCACCGGTGTCTTAATGAAGTAGAAATTCTCCACATATTGGCTTTACAGAAGGGCAATGCGCCTGTGTTGCTGGGGTACTAAGTCCAGTTTATGTGCCCTTAAAAGTGGTCCCACCACCAGAGGGATCTTAGTTTTTGTCTATAGTTTTCATTTTCCATAAAAAAAATCGATTTATTTTTTTGGTTTTGGTATGGTCCGAACACAAAATCAAACAGTCCTTCTGTGGCTCCCCCTCCCTTTGCGTTAGCCCAAGTTATAGAGGGGTTTCCCTGAAAATATTGCAAAATATCCCATCGGTGGCACCCACGGTACAGAAAGGGTTGAAAAAAGGTGCGGCGTGTAAAGCCAACGTTCATTCTCTTTTTTTTTTGTTACTATTTCACGAAACAGGGAAGCAGCGGGCGGGAAGTGGAAAGAAACTTAAAAAAAAAAAAAAAAAAAAAAAAAAGAACGAAGAGGGCAACAAGCAAAATCGAAAGAGGCCGCCGAGCAGCGCGGCCGGAGAGAGGGAGAGGAAAGAGGGAAGGCTGCAAACGAAAAGAGAGAGAGAAACCAGAGACAGCCGAAGAGGCAGCCGTGAGAAAGCGAGAGAGAGAGAGAGAGAGAAGGGAAGGGGGGCTGCAAACTCTTCCCCAAAGAGAAAGTCGGACGGAAAGCAACGCGAAAAATAAGATATAAAGAGAGAGAGGGGCAAAAAGAAAAAACGCAAGAAAGTAGAAAGGGCAACGAGGCGTTTTGAGAAAGTGGATGGCGAAAAATAAAAAGAATAATTGATGTGGGCGGGCAGAAGATAGACCGAGAGAGAGAAAGGTAAGGGAGAGAGAGTGAAAGAGAGAGAGAGAGACAGACAGACAGACAGACGGCCAGACTCGGCCTACACTACTCCTTCCCGCCGGCCTTGGCCTTTGGCTGCTTCTTCTTCTTCTTCTTACGCCGCACGATAATCACCTCCTCCTCCGACGAGGACTCGCTCTCCTCGCCCGCCGCACCGCCCGGCGCTGCCTTGCCCTTGCGCGACTTGCCGCCCCTCCCTTCCTCGTCTTCGTCTTCGTCGTCGTCGTCGTCCGGAACAGTCGCGTAGACGATCCGCCGCCGCCGCCCGCTCCCCTCGCCCTTGCTCGTCGACGACTTCTTCGTCTTCCCGCCGGCCCCCGCCGCCGCCGCCGCCTTCTCCGCCTTCTTCGACTCGATCTCCGCAACAAGCTCCTGCTCCTCCGCCTCCCGCCGCCGACCCCCGTCGCCGCCGTCCTTCTCCTTGCCCTCTCCTCCCTCGTCGTCGTCCTCCTCCTCGTCGTCGTCCAACCCCTCGCCCTCCCCGCCCTCCTCAACCTCCACCCCGCGCCGCCGCAGCCGCCGCCGCCGCTCCGCCTCCCGCTCCCGCCGCTCCGCGACCGCCTCTTTCTCCACCTCCGCCGCGTTCCGCACGTTCGCCGGACGCCGCCGCTCGCCGATAAACTCCCGCCCGGGCGCGAGCGGCGCCCCACTACCACCACTGCCCGCCGTCCGCAGCCCGCTACTCATCCCCGTCATCCCCGTCATCCCCGTCAGCCCCGTCAGTCCCGTCCCCAACCCAGTCCCCAACCCCGTCCCGATCGCAGACGGGTCATAGTGCCCCGGCGGCGGCGGTTGCGGAGGCAGCCCCGCCGCAGCGGCGGGGTGCAGGCTGGGCAGCCCAAAGCTCGAGATGCCGCCCGCAAACGAGGACGCCGGGAACGCGAACCCGCCGCCGGCGCCGCCGACGCCGACGCTCCCCATCATCATCATCGCCGGCGGCGGCGGCGGCCGCCCTCCGCCCATGTACATGGCAAGGTGCGGCGCCGTCGGCGCCTGCAGCGGCGACATCCCGCCGACGCCGCCTGCGCCGCCGCCCATCAGCAGCGGGCTCGACCCCGGCCCAGCGCCCGCGGGTACCCCGCCAGCCGGCCCCATCGCCACTGACGCGCGCTCCGGCTTCTTTGAACCACTGCCGCCCCCGCCGCCGCGTTCGCGCCCACCGCCGGCGCCGCCGCCGTCGTCCGAGTCCGTCTCCGAGTCCGACTCGCGCAGCTTGCGCGCCGACACCGTCTTCGGCTGGCGGCGGCTGCCGCGCCTGCGGCGGCCGTCCGAGTCCGTCGACGACGTGCCCGACGACCCGCTGTCGTCGTCGTCGTCATCATCTTCGGACCCCGCGCCGCCCTTCGCCGTGTTCTTACCCTGCTGTTGCTGAAACTCGTCCTCTTCTTCCTCAGACCCGCTGGCCGTGCTCCCGCTCTCCGACCCGGAGCCCGACTTGCCCTTGCGCCGCCGCGCTGCGGCGGACCCTTTGCCCTTTTTGCCAGAGAGCTTCTTGTCAGAGTCGGAGCCGCGGCCGCTCGATGTTAGCGCTGCGCCTGCCGCGCCCGTTTGCGGCGGTCCTAAGCACAATTTTTTTTTTTGTAAGGAGGTAGGGTGCATGCGAGAAAGAAAGACGGGGAAGAAGTGTCAGCCGCATAAACAAAAACGAAAAACGAAACCAAAACGAATTTCGTTCAATCGACTCGCCGTACCAAACGGAGTTCCTCCAGTACGCTCAAGCATCTTGAAATGTTCCTTCATCCTAGGATACGCTGAATCAGTCCCAAACGCCTTCTCCTCTTCTTTTTTCTTCTTCAATAAAAAGTTTCACCTTTCAGTTTCCAGCCACTTCTCCCTCATAAAGTTGTGGTGGTTGGCCAGCACCGGGTCCTCGTACCCGACGTCGGGCGCGTACTCGCTCATCGGGTACGAGTTTGGCGGCTGCGGCATGTACGGGTTCCCTGGGTATCCGGGGAAACCGCCCATCATGGGGACCGCCGGCGGCAGCGGGCCCATCCCCGGCGGGTACATGCCGGGCGGCGCACCCTGCATCATCTGTGGCGGCATGTACGGGTACCCCGGCGGCACGCCGAACGGCGCCCCCGAGCCCATGGCGCCGGGTGGAGGCATTCCACCCATCTGCGGCGGCGCGGGCGCCCCCGGCACCTGCCCCGCGGCGGCGGCGGCTGCAGCGCCGGGCCCGCCGCCGGGCGCGCCGCCGGCCCACCAGCTCTGCAGCGGGCTCTGCACGGCCAGCGACGGCGGCAGGCCCGACGCGCCGCCGAACGGCGTGCCGACGGGCGACGCGCCAATCTTGGGGCGGTACATGCCCATCTTCTTCATGGCGTCTCTCTCCTTCTGCCACCGGTCGACCTCGCCCAGCAGGCCGCCCTCGATCTTGGATTTCGGCGCGTTTTTGTTCACGTCGACCAGCAAGCCGCCCGCGCCCGCCCGCTCGTGCGCGTGCAGCGTTGGGAGGTGCGGCGCCTCGTCCGGCTTCACCGTCGCGCCGAGCCCGATCGAGTGCGCGTGCAGGTCCATCTGTCGGTTGAGCAGCGCCTTCTCCTGCGCCTCCTTGACTTCGGGCTCCAGCTGAACCAGCGGGCCTTGCGAGCGCGACCGGTTCCCAAGGCCGCTGACCCCGCCGCCGCCGGCGCCGCCTTTTTCGGGGATTTTCGCGAGCAGCGAGTTCTCGGCGTAAAGACTGAATCCCTGGATAACAACAAGGGGAAACAAACAGAAAATGGTGAGCGGTCGGAGAGGGGGTTGTCTGATTTTTCGTCCTGACTCACCGGCTCGTCCGCGGCAGATCCTACTTCAGACGCTGCCTGCACGGCCATGCCGGGAAACATTCCGGGTCCAAAAGGCATGAACGGTACGCCAGGCATGAACGGGACCATCGGGTTCACCAAACCCTTTCCGTCGCCAATGACCTGTTCATCGTCGTCCTCGTCGTCCTCGTCCTCGTCCTCGTCATCCTCTTCGTCGTCTTCGTCGTCGTACTCTTCGCTCCCGTCCTCGTCAGAGTCATCCTCATCCGACCCGCTGTACTCGTCGTCGTCCACCTCGTCCGACCCATCGCTCGACTCGCTGACGCTGCCCACGTCGCTGTCTTCCTCGTCCTCCTCGTCGTCGTCCTCATCGTCGCTGGCAGCCGCGACGGCCCTCGCGGCCTTTTTCGGCACCTTTTTCACCACGGAATCACGCTTGTTCCCGCGAATCGACCCGGCCGCAGACAGCGGGCTGGATCCTAAGGGCGTCGCCCCCGCACCGACGCCCGCGACGCCGCTGACGCTCGACAGCATCGAAACCCGCGACTGCCGCTCCCGCAGAGGGACCTCGTCCTCCTCGCTGTCGTCCTCCTCCCCCGCGTCGTCTCCCTCGCCGCCGTCGGCGTCATCCTCGTCGTCATCATCGTCGCCTTCGCTCCCCACCGCGCTGCCATTCTCCCCGCCATCCTTTCTTCCCTTGCCTTTCGATTTCCCCGTCTTGCCCCCAGCAGCCCCAAGCGCCGACGGCACCGCCGAGCTCCGCTTCGCCATCTTCGCGGCGGCGGCGGCCACCCGCTTCTTCTTCCCCTTCTTCCCGCTCGGCATCGCCAGCGCCGGCGACGAGGCGACAACCAGCGACGCACCGCCCATCGCGCCCGTCGCCGAGTTTGCAAACTGGTACTGCCACGTCCACGACCCGTCCGGCTGCATCACGGGCACCGCCACGAGCACAAGGTCCGTCTGCGTCACCGCCGCGTCGGCGGCGGCGGCGGTGACCGCGGCGGCCGCTGGCGCGGGGGGCGCGGGAGTCCACGCCGTTGCCGTGGGCTCCGCCACGGTGGAGGCGGCGGCACCTGCGTCGGCGGCGGCGGCGCCGTCGTCTCCGGCCGCGTCTGGCTCGCCGTCGCCGGCGGAGCTGGCTTCCTCGTCACCGTCGCCATCGCCGTCGCCGTCGTCGTCGCTGCTGCCTGCGTCGTCGGGGCCCGGCGAGGGACCGGCGGTGGCGACAGAGCCAGCGACGGCGCGGGACGCCGGCGGGGCAGGAGCCGTCGCCTGCGGAGACACGTCCGCCGGCGTGGGCGCGGGCGCGGGCGCAGGCGTCGGCGCGGAGGGCTGCAGCGCGCGGTTCCGCTCGACCCAGTCCGTAAACGCCTTGACCTTTGCCGCGACCTCCTGCGCCTCGTAGTCCGCGCGGGCGACGTTTCCCGACGCGACGGCCTGCAGCCACGCGTCGACCATGCTCGCCTCGAAACTGCTGGTCTCGGACATCCACGTCGCGCGCTTGTCGTCCAGGACCTGGTCGAGCCGCGGTTTGACTTGCGCGAGGCTTTCGACCGACATGGGCAAACCGGCGACTTCGTTCGGAGACAGATACAGCAGCCCCCAGTCGCGCTTCTTGCCCGCCGATGGCGCCGGCGGGAGCAGGCCGACCAGACCTTCCCGGACGTCCGCCTCCAGGCGTCCCAGGTCCGAGTCGAGGTGGAAGGCTCCGAGGGCGGCGGTGACAAAACGAATGTGGTCGCTCATGTCGCTTGGGATGGTGATTTGTACTCTGTCCGGCAAGGGCCGGGCGTCAATGCCCTCCTCAATGTCAACCAAGGGGTCAGGTCCGTAAAATCCGGGTCCTGGGTATCCAAGCGTCTTCCGGTGGGGCTGCAGCGAAGCGCGCTTGAGCGTCGACGCCGATATTTTGAGGTCTCCTTCGAATTGAATGACCACTTTGTCGCCGTTCGGCGGACCAGGCAGCGCCACAGAAGCCGCCGTGGACGAAAAGACTGGATCAATGTACACGTGCTTGACGCGAACGAACCTGAAGGCCGCGGGCTTCTTGAGGCGGTATGCGTCCCTCGAGTCGTAAAAGGCAATATCTGGGTCCCGCACTTCGGCGTTGACAAAGGGAGGAGGCAGAGATCCGTTCGATGTGGTGGCGGAGGAGGAGGCGGACACGCCGTCCGCGGGGTAATCGGAGACGTCCGACGCCTTTTTTCTGCTCTTGTTGGCAAAAAGCCGTCTGAAACCTCCCGCCGATGACGATTCCTTGCCTGCGTCGTCCTTTTGCCCCGTGGCGCCCTGGCTGGAGATTGAAAACAGCGTAGGAGGCTCCGCCAAGTTGCTGACGACGACCAGCATCTCCTTCCACTCGCTGCCGTACTGCAAGCGAACCATCGCCTTCCCCTCGTAGTGAACTCCCCTTGCCGGCGCGTTCTCCAGCTCCCCGATCCGGGCGGTCGCGAACGGAGAGAGCCCCAGGTCGGACCACACTCGCGCTCGTTCTTCCCCGGCGAGGAGCCGGAGAGTGAGGTGTTCGCTGAGCTTGCACGCCTCGAACGACGACAGCCTCGCCGCGACCGCCCACGCGTTGGCGGCAATGGACGAGCGCACGGCAACGTGCGTGACGTGCGATCCAGCCACGCAGAGAGCCAGGAACGTGTCGTAAGGTGCGGGCGGCACAACAGCTCGGCCAGAAGAAGATCTGCGACGCACAAAGGGCTGGTATCCGAAAGGCAGCATCTCGACCACGGCGTTGGACATGGGCAGTCTGATTGGGATGGAAGAGTCGGACGAGACGGCTGCGGTCTTGACCGCGTCCACCAATGCCGCGTCGGGCTCTCTTGCCCCCTCGCTCTCCATGATGCCGTCAAATGTCGGGGTGGGCACGTAAGCCCTGGTTGCAATGTCCTCTGGCACGGGCCACAGAGTCAAAAAGGAGCCCCGGAGCTCAGCCCAGTACTTTAACCACTCCCCGCCAACATCGTGCGGAGCGGCAGCGCGGCCAGAAGAGGAACTGGGGCGCGGCGGCAACGGCTCTCCAGAGACACCAACGTCGTTGCAGGCGAAAATGAACCCAGAGATGTAAAGCTTGCCGTTGTAGGCATCGACCAGGGGAGAAATAAACGTTGGCTTTGGTGGCAACCCTCGGTTCAACGAGCTTCGACCCGAACTCGAAGTTTGGGTCCTTGACGATTTCGGGGGCGGGGAAACGGGGCCCGGGTTGCCGGCGGTGACGGCGTGGAAAGCGTCTAGCTGCAGCAAAGGCGTGACTGTCGCGGAGGCGCGACGCGGGGCGGGATCCTCGGCGATGGCCCTGGCACCGGCACCGTGGTGGGTATCGGGAACCGGGGTCGAGGGTGTCAGAGACGGCGACACGACTGGGGATCCGGACGACGTCTTGGGCTTTGACCAAGAGAAGATGCCTTTCTTGGCGGGCGCGGCGGGCGCGTCGGCGGCGGCGGCGGCGGTCGGCTGCATTGACGATGAGCGGCGCGCGTCCTTTTGGGACATGGACCGAGACTGCAATGCGACGCCGCCGGCGCCGCCGGCGCTTGCACTGGCGACGGGAGCGGCAGGAAGGGCTGGCAGGAGGAGGAAAAGGAGAGATCTGTAAGCGGAGGGCAGGTTGGCGGTGGAAGAGGGGGAACAAATCACGATCTCGCCGGACTCACGGTTGTGCGTGATGGACGAGGACGACAAGGCGCGGGCGGCGCGGCCCGGCGCGAGCGTGGGACGGCCCGATCTCTCGTTGCCGGTGCGGTTGTTGGGTTGATTGCTGCCGCCGAGGCGGCCCTTGTTTTGCCCGAGGGAGTAGCCGTCCTCGTTGTTGATAACATCGTAGTCGTCGTCGCTGTCATTGTCGTCGTCCTCGTCGTCGTCGTCCTCGTCTGGGTCAGAATCCTCCGAGGACGACGACGACAGCGACGACGAGCCGTCGTGGTCGTCTCTTGCTCCTCCTCCTCGTCCGTCGTCGTGGTCCGCGCGTGGTGCTGCTGCTGCTGGCCGACGGGTTGGGTCGACAATGGATGGCACGGTTCGTTCGCCGGGCAGGATGGCGGTGGCAGCACGATCCCTGCCGCCGCCGCCGCCGCCGCCGAGGCCGCCGCCGCCAAGACGGCTGCTGCCAATTGTTGTATTTGCGGGAGATGGCGAGGGCACCGACGAAGACGCCGTCGTGGGCGGCGGCATTTTTCCCCCCTTATTTCTTTTTTTTTTTTCTTTTTTTTTTTTACTCTCTTTTAGGTCCACCCAATCATTCTCTCTCTTTCTTTCTCTCTCTCTCTCTCTCTCTCTCTCTCTCTCTCTCTCTCTCTCTCTCTCTCTCTCTCTCTCTCTCTCTCTCTCTCTCTCTCTCTCTCTCTCTCTCTCTCTCTCTCGCTCTCTCATCTCCTCTCTCCCATAAAAAACAAAAATGAAGAAAGAAAAAAAAGGACTCCAAAGTCAAGACCAACATCGTTCGTTCGCTCATGTTCGTTTCGTTCGTTTGTTCGTTCGGTCAGCGCGCGCGCGAGAGGAAGAAAACCCCCCACCCACCCCACCAACACCCCCCAACGCGTCGTGAGTAAAATACATTAGCCAAAATAATATTGAATAGTAGTAGTAGTAGTAGTAGTAGTAGTAGTAGTAGTAGTAGTAGTAGTAGTAAAACATGACACTTATCAGTTGTACTTTACACGTACTCACGCGCAAGGGTAAGCCGACCGCGTTCAAACGAACCCTTGTCCATACCACACCACACCGGACCACCAAACTCACGCACACACTGTCCTCCAGCCGCTCCCTCCCGCACGGCGCACGCACTGAGCCACTCCAACCCAATTCGCCCTGTGTGGGCGTGCCAGTTGAAACAGCCGCGCTCAAATGACAACATCGGGGGCTGCCACCACACGCTGCTTACTGCAAGCATGTATAAAGGTGGAGAGGACAGGCGAAGGCGAGGAGAAGGGGCCGGGAAAAAACGTCAAAACGAGTGTATTTTGGATCTCGACGGGATGCACGAGAGCAAGGGAGAACAGAGGCAGAGCGGCTCTCCACCCGACCCTCCCCCACTTCCACACGCCCGTTCGGAAAGACCACTACGCCATTTACCCCGCCTGTTCAATCCTTGCCAACAAACAGAAAAATAAAAAGGGGGGGTCCACCCGTGCCCCGCCCTCGCCATCATCGCCTCCTCCGGCTACTGCACCTCCTGCCTCCCCCGTCTCCCTCACCCCAAAACAACCTTCTGCTCCTCCCCCTCCCCCCTTGTGACTGTCTGCGGCGGTGTTTACGCGGTGGCAGACTTGCGGATGGAAGAAAGCCGCTTCTTGGTCTCGGCCCTCTTCTCCTTGCGCTCCTTGACGCGCTGGGCGAGGAGCTTTGCGTACTCGGCAGCTGCCTCCTTGGAGCGCGCGACAGCACGGCGCCTCTCGGCCATTCGGTGCCTCTTGCGCTGGAGGGTGAGGGGGGTGACCAGACGCTGGATCTTGGGCGCCTTCGAGTGGGGCTTCTTGCCCTCCTTCTTGGGCTGAATCTCACGGCGGATAACGTACTTCCGGACATCGTCTTCTTTGCTCAGCGACTATGTGCATGTAATTTTCGCGCAGCGACATAATGTCAGGAACTGAAACCAAAAAGGAAAGGCTTTGAAGAAAAAGTCTACTTACGAAGAGCTTGCGGATCTTGGAGGCACGCTTCGGGCCGAGCCTCTTGGGGACGGTGACATCGGTAAGACCCGGGATGGGGGTGTCACCCTGCTTGACAACGACCAGGGAAAGAGCCGAAATGTCGGGGCCAACGATGCAACCGCGGACGGTCTTGCGCTTGCGCTCACCAGTGCGGCGGGGGCGGTAGCACGAGTGGCCCTCAGACAGGAGCAGCGACGCACGGCCAGGCTTCAGGACACCCTGCTTCATGGGGAAACCCTGCTTGTCGTTTCCACCAGTGATCTTCAGCACGTAGCCAGCAAACTCGTCGCCGAGCTGGTCCGCCTTGACCTCGGCCGACATGCGCTTGTCGTAGAAGATGCGCCTGCGTTTCCGATGTGAGGTCTGGCGTGTCAGAGTGGCTGCTGGGGGGGGAGGGGTTTCCGACCACTTTTGTCCCACTCGCACAACTATTACAACTCTACTCACAGGCGACGCTCATCGTCGATTTCGATCGACTTTTGGGAGCCAAGGGCTGGGTAGGCGATGTTCAACTGCGGGAGAGATGTGCACGGGTTAGGTTGTTGGGAAGGAAGAGCATCCTTGAGGGTTGCGCGGGCATCTCGTCGCGAGCGATCAGGGGGAGAGAGATTGCGTAAACTGAAGAGGGTGCTGCCAACGATCCAGGCAGCAGCGATGGCGAGCGAGATTCGCGCCTGACCTCGCAACGGAGGGATGCGATGGCGAGAAAGGCGACGGATTTGCGGAAGGGGACGAAGCGAGGCAATCGGAGGTAGAGGTGGGGGGTGCCGGTGGGATGGGATGGAATGGAATGGAATGGGATGGGATGGGATGGGTTGGGATGGGAGAGGTGGAGCGCTCTCCTCCGGCCCAAGGTCTTGCTCCAGCGACCGTACCTTCATGATGGCGGGAGAAAAGGATGAAGAATTTCTTGCAGCAATATTCCTCTGATGGGTTCAATCAATCAGCAATATGAAAGAGCACTCCTGAACCGATTCGTTGGTTCGAGGTCGGCTCAGTTAGGCGCACAACAGACGGACAGACAGACAGACAGACAGACAGACAGACAGCCAGACAGTAAGCCTCCCTGACAAGGCAACGCTTTCCGCGATCGTCGTTGTTGCACGCAACGCCCCCAGCCAGCCAGCCAGCGACGACCGTTGCACTACCCCCTGCATCAGCCGCCCTTTCAACCCCCCCTTATCTGATCCCCCCATCTGATCCCCCCGCCTTCCCCCCACGCCGCAGCTAGCCAATCGATCGCAATGGAGAAGCGCAAGGCCTCGGACGAACCCGATGCCGGTTCCGCTGGCGGCTTCGGCGGCGGCCTCGGAGGAGTGGTCGCAAAACGCGTCAAAGAGTCCGACTCCTCTTCAACCTCCTCAGCCCTCGCCACACGCCCCGCCGGCTCCTCGGCTCTCATTGCATCTGTGCGTGTTTGGTCTTTCGCCATTTTGGCGCCGAAGTTTTTGAAGTGGGGTTTGCTGGGGTGCGGGAGGAGTGGATAGGATGGTCTCCGGGCAATGGGAGTGTGCATGAGCTCTTCAATAACGTCTATCAACTGTCTGTCAACCAACCAACCTAACCCCCATCCAGGTCCAGCGCACGTCCTCCCTCCAGGCCCCCATCATGTTGCTCACGGGACACTTGGCGGAGGTATTTTCGTGCAAGTTTTCGCCGTCCGGAAAGCACATCGCGTCCAGCTCCTTTGACCGGAATATACGTGAGTACTCTGACTGATTCATGAGTTTCCCCTTTCCTTTCGCATGGCGAGTCTACAGTTTTTCTTGTTCGTCCTCCTAACATGTTTCTCCGATCTTGGCAACCGGGACAATCGAAAAACGCTGCTGCTGTCCGTGTTTGGTTAAAACGCGTAGTACTCTGGAACACTTACGGCGACTGCGCAAATTTCGGCCTCCTCAAGGGCCACACGGGTGCCGTCCTGGAGATCCAGTGGTCGCGAGACGGGACTCGGATCTTTTCAGCGTCGACCGATAAAACAGTTGAGCGCCGGCGATGGCAGAACAAAAAAAAAAAAAAGGTTTTGTAACCTCTCCTTTTTCGTCCCTGCAACGAAAACGAAAAAATCACAGCTAGGCGTATGGGACGTGGAAACCGGTGAACGCATCAAAAAGCTAAAAGGCCACGGTTCGTACGTCAACGGCTGCGCGGCGCCTCGACGCGGACCCGAAGTCCTCGCGAGCGTCTCGGACGACTCGACGGTGCGGGTCTGGGACATCCGCCAGCGGCAGCCCGCCCACACGTTCCGCGACCGGTTCCAGCAGACGGCCGTCGCGGTGTCGGACGACGGTGGCACCGTGTTCGCCGGCGGCCTCGACAACGAGATCAAGGCGTACGACCTGCGCAACGCCGGCGCCGTCGCCTACGCCCTGCAGGGCCACCTCGACACGGTCACCGGCCTCCGCGTCAGCCCCGACGGCGGCCAGCTGCTCTCGTACGCCATGGACAACACCGTCAGGACCTGGGACGTCAAGCCGTTCGCCGCTGGCGGCACCCGCATGCTCAAGATCTTTGAGGGAGCCCCGCAAGGGATGGAGAAGCACCTGCTGAAACCGTGCTGGTCGGCCGACGGATCCATGGTCGCCGCCGGTGCGGCCGACCGCACTGTTGTTGTGTGGGAGGTGGCGACAAGGAAGATTTTGTACAAGCTGCCCGGACACAAGGGGTGCGTCACTGAGGTCGACTGGCACCCCACCGAGCCCATTATTGTGTCCAGCAGCAACGACAAGACGCTGTTTTTAGGTACTGTCAAGGCTCTAATGACTTCAAACACATTTGCTCAAACACACACACCCCCTCTTTCTCCCTCGCTCTCTCAATGCACCGTTGTTGCAGGCGAGGTCAACCCAACCGATGTCAAGAACATCTCCAGAGGACTGTGATTGGGTCGAGTCATGATGATCATAATACTCAGCAGTGTGTGAGGATGGGTAGGAGGATTTCACCGGCAAAGAGAAACAATAACCAGAAACCAACAGCAATGCGTATACAGCACGTTGTTTTCCTTGTGTTTTTTTTCTTTGCAATTTGGTTTCGTGAGAGTGGTATTACAGAGGCAGTACAATCATTCAGCGCAAGTTCAACTCCCCTTCCCGCATCCTGCTAAACCGCTCTCCGTCTGTCCGCCCACCCAGACCCTGGCGCACGGGAAACACTGCTCGTAACCGAAGAAATCATTTTGGGGGTGGAAGCCTTTTTTTTTTGGTACGGTGCACACTCCCTCGTTTACCTCATCTCTTTCTTCCGTGGTGAATGCGCTACTGCATTGGGGCTCGTGAAAGTGTGTGTGAGAGTGTGGTGTCTGTCTGTCTATATATCTATCTATCTGTCTCTCTGTCTGTCTGTCTTGTTTCCCTCTTTTTCTGTCTGTTGCATTTTCTGTCTTCGCATTATAGTAGTGCGCGCACTCCGAACGACCTGATTGATGCACTTACGGACCACGGCGACGGCGACGACGGCGCCGACTCGTGCGCCACCACCACCAGCAGCAGCAGCAGCAACATTCCTAGCTCCGCCCACCACACTCCACAGCAGCAGCAGCCGCAGCAGCAATAATGTCGTCGATGGCGATGACGACGATGGCCGTCCGTCTGCGACGACGACGTATAGACAGCAGCAGCAGCAGCAGTACCCACCGCGCTCTCTCTCCCGCGGCGGCGGCGGCTCCCACCACCGCGTAGGACCAGCCCGCATACCTTCGCCAGTCGGCGTCGGCGGGCATGACCTGAAGCGCAACCTCGACTCGCTCATGACGGACCTCCTCGAGCTGTCGCGAGACCACGACGACGTCGATGGCGAGCGCGGCGGCGTTCGCCAGCAGCATCAGCACCAGCCCGGCACCTCGTCGTCGCCATCCTCGTCACCTCCACCACATGGATCGTCTTCAACCCGTGGTGGTGGTGGAAGTAGTGGAGGTGGTGGACTCGGAGGTGGCGGTGAAGCGAGCCGTGTCGCACGCTTGCTGCGATCGATCCCCCGGAACCTCACCCTCGAGCAAATACTGGCTCATCCTCCATTCTTTGAAGGAAAGACCGGTGCCGCGCCTGGTCCTCGCGTCGGGCCAAGTGCCGCCGCCGCCGCCGCTGCTGCTGCCTCCGTTCAGGGCACGACAGCGGCCGGGCTCAGTTTTCACGTGAGTCACACCCTCGAATTACATTAGACCCGCAAGCAAAACTTCACCACCCATGGTTGACACGTTTTCGCAGGCAATGATCAGCTACGCGTGGAAGGACCACGCCCTAGTCCGCCCGCTGGTCGACAGTCTGATCAAAATGAAGTTTCGCGTGTGGATCGACGTCAACAACATGGGCGACCAAATCAACGAAGCCATGATTGATGGCATTCGAGGCTCTGCGGTCGTCATACCTTTCATTTCGGACAGCTACGTCTCCTCCCACAATTGCAAGCTCGAAATCAAGTTTGCAAACGACATTCGAAAGCCAATCCTTCCTGTGCGTCTCGCCTGTTCAGAGGCCGTTCTGTACAGTACGGCTGCGTTCGTCACGGCGGGACAGCTATGTAGGTCTCGGTCCTATGGGGTCGAATGAATCCTCCTGCCCATATTTCATCCTAACGTTCAAGACACAGACATTGATTTGCAAAGCGGAGTCACCCAAACTTCCCATCGGACGGTGGCCGACCGACTTGCCAAGCTTTTGAGCTCAGTTGCCCCAGACTTGCACCCCCACTATCTACAGCCTATGCAGCAGCAACAGCAGCAACTCGTCAAAGTTGAAGAGACCGCAACGGCCGCCGGGCATCTGCGCTGGGAACGAGCAAATGCTCTCTTGAACCTCTTCGACGACCACCACCGGGAAGGCAAGGCGAGAATGTCCGAGTTTCTCTGCTCGGACAGCGACGCGCGACACTGCCTGACCACTTTCGCCACCGCCGCCACCGAAACGCGGCAACGCCTTCGAGCCGTCCGCAAACTGCGCACCCTGGAACGCCTTGCGCGACTTTCGCATTACGCTACGGCCGCCATGTCTTCTAAATCCGACAAGATCCCCACCCCACCGAGCCCCGTTACTGTCCTCTGCTACGGCTCCGCGACAACACTCACTCTTCAGTTCTCCGCTCCCATGTTTACTGCCTGGAAGCTGTGTGCCGTGCTGGAGCAAAGACGGCGGTTTCGGGCCGTAACAGCTAGCGACCGTTGCAGACCCTACCTTATCGCGTACCCTGGAATGCCGCGCGTGTCTCACCTGTGCCACAAGTGCGGCGGGGTGGTCGTGATCTGCCCAATAATGGAGGACGACCCAACGGCGAGGGAGCACATCGCCGAAAGCGTTCTGACTCACGTCGAACGGCTTAACCAACTCATTACTCGGTCGAAGACGGCTTCCAAGCTTGTCGCCGTCTTATCGACTACGCTTCCCGAGGAGGACTTGACCTGGGTGAGCAAGAGCGGCGTTTCGGTCGACAAGGAGTACGTTGCCCGATATCGGCGAACCAGCTCTCGCCTCCATCAATTTTCTACGGCGCAAGGAGGATGCAATTTGGCGAAGATATTGGTGGCCTACATCGCTGGCGATCACGCGCTGACGAGGGTGGATCCCAGCGACTTTGGCATTTGGGAGTTGGCGGTTCTGAGCGCGGAACCCGTGGTCCCCTACGTCCAATGGGCGGAGGGTTTTGCGAGGTATCGCGATGGAATCGAGATTGACCACTCCATGACCATGGCTCGCTGGGACTCGCTCATGCGCGCGCGACAAAATTGCGAGGCGCGCCTCAGTCCGCTCAAGATGTGGAGCCTCTTTGACCAAGTGGTGATGGGCGATAAAGTGGAGATCGGCTCGGACGAGCTTTCGTACTACAACGTCGGCAAAATGGCCATCATCGACGACTTGGGCCCAAAGTCCGTCGCAGACAAGTGGCTCGAAAACGAGCACGTCGAGGTTTCGGTCGACGCAGCGTCGGGCGACCTCAAGTTTGGCGGCATGAACACCGAGTCGTTCGCCAAATTGCTCGGCGTCGAGTACAAGAACCCAAAAGGCCCGCGGCGCGCAGAAGAGAGCCGCATCATCGTGGAGCGCATGCGAGAGTGCTTCTTGGACACGATCGGAATCGAAACGACCTGCATCGCCCTCATGGAGTCCTGGCAGATCAGCCGCCTCGCGTCGGGCACTCTGGCGGTGAAGCGCGTGAAGAACCAGTGGATGCGCAAAATCATGCGA
This sequence comes from Zopfochytrium polystomum, assembly GCA_025765615.1. Taxonomy (NCBI): domain Eukaryota; kingdom Fungi; phylum Chytridiomycota; class Chytridiomycetes; order Chytridiales; family Chytridiaceae; genus Zopfochytrium; species Zopfochytrium polystomum. The sequence continues at coordinate 303,825 of JAIVFJ010000057.1, forward strand.
GCCGTCGGCGTTCGGAACGCCGTCGCCCTGCTCCTCGGCCCGCTCGCTGCAGCCGCCGGCCGCGCCGACGCCGGCGGCGGCGACCGCGACGGGGGCCAAGCCGATCGCCGGATGACGGCCCTGCTGGCGCACCCGCACGCCGCGTGGGACGACTCGCCGCCCCCCGTCGACTGGGGCTGGAAACCCGTCGCCGACATCACCCACCTCGCCGACGCCATGAAGGTCGCGGACCCGGTCCTCGCCAACGCCGTACGCTCCAAGCTCGCCGTCGCACTCGCGAGGCGCCTCAAGGTCGACTGGTGGGGCAGCCACCTGACCTTGCTCAAGACCATCCCCCAAACCACCACCACCCCGACCCCCGCCGCTAACCACCCGCCGTCCGTGATGCTGTGGAATAGCCTCCCCGTCAACGCCCGCAGCGTCGGGTTCAAAAAGTGCGAGGCCCACGGACTCGTCGTCGACGAGTCGGACAGGCGCAGTGGCGCCGCCGCCACAGTTGCCGCTGCCGCGTGGCGCGTCGTGCCGTCGCGGACCAGCGACGTGTGGAAGGTCAAGGGTCTTGCGGCGCGGTGCGGGTGCTTCGCGCTGGAGAGCGTGAGGGAGGACATGTGGCTAGGAGGCTAGGAGGCTAATAGGGGTGGGGAAGAGAGACAGGAGGGGATCATTTGTTATTTATCGTGCACCGACACTTTTTTTTCGCCCCGAAGGGGAGCGTGAAATCTCATTTTTACTGTATTTACTGCTTTGTTGTTGAGGGGGAAACGCGTTTTTCACTTGAGAAGAAGGGTCGCCTGCAACGGGAGGCTTAATATAACCCCCATCAAAGCAAACCACCAGCGTCCCGGACCACACACCCTTTCTCGTCCCGCAAACAGCCTTTAACGTCGCTCTCAAACGGGCTGTGTCAAAATGACGGGAAAAAAAAAAGCGGTGTTGCGCGATGGCTTGTGAATTTCAGCAGTGCCCCCCTTTTTAAATGACTGTCCCCAATTTCACGACCAGTCCCCACGTCGACAACCTGTCGTCAACCTGCGGGAGATAGACTCGGCGAGGGGACTTGTACGGCCGAAAACCAGTGACATCTGCCGCAGCATTGAAGGCATAGGCAGGCACAGCAGCGAGAGTGCTTTGGCAATATCAGGTTTGTCACCCTTTTTTCTGGTGTTTGTTTTTGGAAAACCGAAAGCAAATTTTAAAAGCGAAAGCTGACACGAGGTTCCGGCTGAACGGGAAAGGGTGGGAGGACTTGTCGTTTGGGGTCGCGGCGGTGCATTCGGGGTGGAAGCTTTGAACGGGGGAAGGAGGTGGTGGAATGAAAAATTGTGGAAAACGGGCGAGGATCTTTCTTTTCCTTTTTTTTTTTTTTTTTTTTTTTTTCTGGTGGTGTGTGCCGGGCAGTATCGAACGGGCGTGAGTACACCCAGCAACGTCAGCGGCGCTGGACAGGGGGGCAGTGCGGGGACAAAAAAGCGCGACTTAGCAAACCTCGCTACCACAACGGGTGGTTTGAATAAGGCAGTACGTCTCGCAGGAATGACCCGTTGGTTGGTGGTGGTGGTTTGTTGTCCCGTGGAGAAAAAACGTATTATTGAGTGCTTGCCTTTTCAACGTTGGGGCGTCGTTGGGAGCAAATGAAGCACACCGGGCGGAGAGCGCGTAGTGGTTGCGCGGGTTGAACGAAGGGAACCCAGCGGGGGTGACATACTATCAAGAAAAACGAAAAATAGCCCGCCGCCCTTATCGCTGGCGGTTTACAATTTTTGTTGCCTGGCGAGCAGGGAGAGGGAGAGAGAGAGACAGAGAGCGAAAGAGAGTGGGCGCTTCGATTTCCAAAAATGGAATTAAATTACCGAGAGTCTCGTTTTTCTTTCTGTCTCCGTCTGTCTGTCTCGTCCTGGGCTGGTATCCGAGGTCGACGTCCCCAATCGACCTCCCTTGACAGACTGTCGACTGCTCGCTCGGTATCGCTGTCCACCTCGAGCTCCCCAATCGCTGCTGGACCCGTCTCATGTACTTTGCATCCCCCTCCCCCCCGCTCCCACTCCCACGCCCTTCGCACTGTCTCGGGGTTGGTCTCATGGCAACACCTAACTGAAACGTATCTGTGGTCGACTTCCCTCACCCCACCCTGTGACAGACTGTCGACTCGCTGCCTGGTGCCGTATCGTTCGTGACACCCAAAGTTGTGCCCGATCGCTGTATTCGTCTCGCGTGCTTGAATCTCCTCCTGGGATCGTCCTGCCTTCCCCACCTTCGATTCTCGAAACTTCCATCAATTCGCCCGTCGCAACGGTTGGGTCTTCCTGGTTCACCGCAGCGGAAACCTGCTTTTTGTTTGAATCCTAATTGCTCGGCCCTCGCCTCTTCGGTCTCCCCACCAACGCACAGACTCGCACCCACCATTCGTCGTCCACTAGTCGAGCCTCCAAAAAGTCACCGTTCTTTTTTTTTTTAAAAAATTGAAGGTAGCGGCTGGCAATCAATTGCTTCTGCCTTAACAGTCACTTTCTTTGTTTCTTTCCAGCTGTGAAACCACTCGATTCAAGCATGGACAGCGCTGAAGTAAGGCGCACACTTCCTCTTGTCAGCGTAATTTTGTATCGAACTTGTGCCCGCCCCGAAAAGCGTGCGACACTCGAAACATTCATTAAATTTGTTTATTTTCTCCTTTTCAGCTTGTGAATCTCACAATTTCTTCTCGAGATATTGTGCGCGAACCAGCTTTGATTGGTGCGGGCGGATTCGGCCAAGTGTTCCGTGGCACCTATCAGCGCCACATCCCAGTTGCCATCAAGCAACTCCAAATAGAGGCGACTGGGATCCATCCTGAGGCGCGCAGGGAGTTGCTTGCCGAGGCAAGAATCATCAAAGAATGTCGCACTAGCGGGGTCCCTTCGCCGTTTGTTATTGGTTTCTATGGACTACTGATCGAAGAGAATGGTACAAAGTTCTCGTTGGTCATGGAGGTGAATTGGCACATAAGCAATTACTTACAGGCTTTCTGCTGAATTAACAATCCCATACTGTTAACCATTCTGATCTCTGTTTGCGCACAACCCAGCTTGCCTCTGTTGGCTCCCTCTTTGATTACTATCGCAAGACCGACGTCTCATTGGTGCCAGTCGGTCATCGCATTTCTCTTCTGCACCAAGTGTCTGTCGGGATGAGTTTTCTGCACAGATTGGACATTCTCCACAATGATCTGAAGAGTATGAACGTGCTGTTGACGCAGTCTGGCCCAAATGCGCCCCTGGTGGCGAAAATCGCAGACTTTGGCTTGAGCAAAATGAAGAATGAGATTCGGTCTCGCATCACTACATCCCTGGTGGGAGGATCCGCATACTGGATGGCCCCAGAGCTCACTGGATTCCAGAAGAAGGTGACTTTTCATCAATATTTCCTCATCTTTGTGTTTGGTTGAATCTCCCTGCCCTACCAACCAACCCCACTTATTTTTGGATTGAATACCAACCACCTAGATCACAAAAGCAAACGACGTATTCGCCTTTGCTGTTCTCCTCACTGAAGTCATCAGCTGGATTGGAGTGTATGGTGTTCCCTTCCACAAGATGAACCCATCCCTGTTTCCATCTGCCTCCAAGGATGACATCTATCGTAGAGAAGCCTTGGCCAATATGGATGAAAAAGTATTCACTGCCATAAACAATGGGCATGATATTCGAGAATTATTTCAGCAGTGCTGGCAAGTAGATCCCGCTGCCCGTCCACTATTTCCACAGATTGCAAGCACTCTTGAGGTAAGAAAATTTGACTTGTGACGCTGGGTTCTGTTTTCTGATTCATTCACGCCAATTTGCATTAGGCCCAATTATCCTTCACTGCCAACATGGAAAAGTTGTCTTTGCAGGGTCCGCCTCCACCGCCTCAGCGTCCACGAGCGACTCGGCTTCCGCCTCCTCCGCCTCCGCCTCCGCCTCCGCGAGCGACTCGGCTTCCGCCTCCGCCTCCGCCGCCCCCGCCCCCGCAAGCGACTCGGCGTCCACCTGGCGACGGTGCCCAACAGCCAGTCAAACCATCCCCTCCGCCTGGGCCTGTGGACGAAATCCTCACAGACCTCGCTCTGACTCACCCAGGCGCTGTCAAGTTTTGGCGGCACTGGGCAGTGGACCCTGCCACTGGCAAGACAGCCTTCCAGATGCCTTGGTCTGAACTGGTGTTTGCGCTGGAAGACGCCATTCTGAATGGAGACCCGTCCAAGGAAGTGAAGGAGGATCTGCTGCAGGAAAAATGTGGCAAAGCATTCAAGACCGCCTGTCCTCTGTCTGCTTTTTCTGCGTTTGTGAAGTGTGCTCCTCCTGGAAGTACTATGGCAGACGTGTTTCGATTTGCTGTTGGTTCTACTGAGCAAGAACTTCGCCGCATCAAAGGAAAAGGACAGACTGCCAGTGAGAGTGAAGGAGATTCAAGTGAGGCACATGTATTAACTTTTGAAACAGAGAACCAAAGGCGTCTAGAGGATAAAGTGAAGCACAGGATTGTTGCAGGAGGATGGGACCAAGCAAGCTGCACGTTCAAGAAACTGACTGAGGCTGAAAAAGTACAAATGCATGAGGCTTTGGCGACAAACACAACAGTGCAACATTTGAAAATTCTTTGTAAGCCAGGCGTGTTATTTTCTCCTCAGTGTTCTAAATAACTACAATACCAGCACGTGAGAAATATTTTGCAATTACTTACCTCGAAAAACATTCTCCTAACTTCCAAACTTCACTATTCACAGCAATAACAGGTATGGATGCAAAATAAATTCTTCCAGCGGATGATGGAGACACAAACCTTTACTAAATTCTCCACTGGGATGCATGAAAAACCAAATTGAATTGCCCACCCTCTCAATCAGCATGTATGTTGAGATTCCACGTAACTGGGATCTGATCAGTGTTCTCACTTATTCTTGACGACATTCTTGATGTCCTTTTTTTCATTCCTGATCTCTGCGCAACTCTCTCAAACGGCTGGCTTTGTTGGAACATTCTGAAATGAAACAACCTGCAGACGGTGAGTGCATCACTTTGTTTTTCTAAGACATGGTTGATTCTGCAGAAGCCCCTCTCAAAGCTATGGGTTGGATTGGAGGGGTTTTGTGTTTGAGTTGGCTTGCTCAACAATTTCTGACCCACCTTTTTCCTTCTTGATGTCTTCATTTTTCTCTTCTGTTCTCTGTGTAACTCTCTCAATCGGCCTGGCTTGCTCAAATCATTGTGCACTGGAACAACTTGCAGTTGGTGAGTGCATCACTTTGTTTTTCCAAGACATGGTTGATTCTGCAGAAACCCCATTCAACATTATGGGTTGCGTTGGAGGCGTTTTGTGTTTGATTTGGCTTGCTCACCAATTTGTGACCCATCTTTTTTTCTTCTTGATGTCTTCGTTTTTCTCGCCTGTGTTCTCTGCACAACTCTCTCAAACGGCCTGGCTTGATCTGACAATTGTGGTAACCTCAAGATGGTGAGTGTAATCACTTTGTTTTTCGAGGACGTGGTTGATTCTGCAGAAACCCCATTCAAATTATGGGTTGGATTGGGGAAGTTTTGTGTTTGAGTTGGCTTGCTCTCCAATTCTGACCCACCTTTTTTCTTCTTTATGTCTTTTTTTTTCACTTGTGTTCTCTGGGCAACTCTCTCAAACTGCCTGGCTTACTCCAATCATTTTGGACTGGAACAACCTCCAGAAGGTGAGCGCATCACTTTGTTTTTCCAAATGGTTGATCCTACAGAAATCCCATTCAAAATTATGGGTTGCATTGGAGGAGTTTTGTGTTTGAGTTGGCTTGCTCACCAATTACTTACTCATCTTTTTTTCTCCTTGATGTCTTCGTTTTTTCCTGCTTGTGTTCTCTGCGCAACTATCTCAAACGTCCTGGCTTGATCTGACAATTTTGGACTGGAACAACCTCAGAATGTGAGTGCATCACTTTATTTTTCCGAGGCATGGTTGATTCTGCAGAAACCCCATTCAAAACTATGGGTTGGATTGGGAGGGTTTTGTGTGTTTGAATTGGCTTACTCACCAATTTGTGACTCATTTTTTTTCTTCTTTATGTTTTTTTTTTTCCCTTGTGTTCTCTGCACAACTCTATCAAATGGCCTGGCTTGATCCAATTATTGTGGACTGGAACAAACTGCAGGGGGTGAGTGAATCACTTTGTTTTTCCAACATGCTTCCCTATTCAAAATTATGGGTTGGGTTGGGAGAGTTTTGTGTTTCAGTTTGCTTGCTCACCAATTTGTGACCTGTCTTTTTCTACTTGATGACTTTGTTTTTTTTCACTTGTGTTCTCTGTGCAACTCTCCCAAACGGCCTGGTTTTGTTGGAACATTCTGACCTGGAACTACCTGCAGTATGTGAGTGCATCACTTTGTTTTCCAAGACATGATTGATTTCTGTAGGCACCCCATTCAAAACTGTGGGTTGCATTGGAGGGGTTTTGTGTTTGAGTTGGCTTCCTCACCAGTTTCTGACCCATCTTCTTTGGTGTCTCCTCTTTTTTTTTTCTGTTCTCTGCGCAACTCTCTCAAACTGCCTGGCTTGCTCCAATTATTCTGAACTGGAATAACCTGCAGACGGTGAGTGCATCACTTTATTTGTCCAAGACATGATTTTTCTGGAGAATCCCCATTTAAATTTATGCGTTGGATTGGAGGGGTTTTGTGTTGGAGTTGGCTTGCTCACCAATTTGTGACCCATCTTTTATTTCTTCTCGATGCCTTCTTTTTTTTTGCTTGCATTCTCTGCGCAACTCTCCTAATCGGCCTGGCTTGATCTGATGGTGGACTGGAACAACCTCCAGACAGTGAGTGCATAACTTTTTCCCCCAAGACATGGTTGATTGTGCAGAAATCCAATTCAAAATTATGGGTTGGATTGAGAGTTTTGTGTTTGAGTTGGTTTGCTCACCAATTTCTCTGACCTATCTTAATTTGTTCTACTTTTTGGTTCACATGTGTCATCTGCCAACTCTCTCAACCGGCCTGGCTTGATCGAATTATTGTGGACTGGATCAACCTGCAGGGGGTCAGTGCATCACTTTGTTTTCCAAGATATGGTTGATTCTGCAGAAACCCCATTCAAAATTATGGGTTACATTGGGGGGCTTTTGCGTTTGAGTTTGCCTGGTCTCCAATTTCTAACCAATCTTTTAATCTTCTCTGTGTCTTCTATTTTCCACTTGTGTTCTGTGTGTAACTCTCTCAATTGGCCTGGCTTGATCCAATTATTGTGGACTGGAACAAACTGCAGTCCGTGAGTGCATCACTTTTTTTTCCAGACATGGTTAATTCTGCAGAAACCCCTTTCAAAATTATGGGTTGCATTTGGGAGAGTTTTGTGCTTGAGTTGGCTTGTTCACTAAATTCTGACCCCACTTTTTTTCCTCTTGATGTCTCCTTTTTTTTCACTTGTGTTCTCTGCATAACTCTCTGAAACGGCCTGGTTTTGTTGGAACATTCTGAACTGGAACTCCTTGCAGCATGTGAGTGTATCACTTTGTTTTTCCAAGACATATTTGATTCTTCAGAAACCCCATTCAAAATTATGGGTTGCAGTGGGGGGGTTTTGTGTTTGAGTTGGCTTGCTCACCCATTTCTGACCCGTCTTTTCTTCTTGATATCTTCTTTTTTTTCACTTGTGCTCTCTGCCCAACGCTCTCAAACGGCCTGGCTTTATTGGAACATTCTGATCTGGAACTCCCTGCAGCATGTGAGTGCATCACGATGTTTTTCCAAGACATGGTTGATTCTGCAGAAAATCCATTCAAAATTATGGGTTGCATTGGAGGGGTCTTGTGTTTGGGTTGGCTTGCTCACCACCAATTTCTGACCCACTTTTTTTCCTCTTGGTGTCTTTTTGTTTCTTGGCTTGTGTTCTGTGCGCAACTCTCTCAAACTGCCTGGCCCGCTTCAATCACTGTGAACTGGAACAACCTCAAGATGGTGAGTTCATCAATTTGTTTTTCCAAGCTTGGTTGATTCTGCAGAAACCCAATTCATATTTTTTGCATTGGAGAGGTTTGTGTTTGAATTGGCTTGCTCACCAATTTGTCATCCATCATTTTTTTCTTCTTGATGTCTTTCTTCGCTTGTGTTCTCTGCGCAACTCTCTCAAATGTCCTGGCTTGACTCTGGGCAACTCTCTCAAACTGCCTGGCTTACTCCAATCATTTTGGACTGGAACAACCTCCAGAATGTGAGTGTGTCACTTTGTTTTTTCAGGGCATGGTTGATTCGGCAGAAACCCATTCAAAATTATGGGTCGAATTGGGGAAGTTTTGTGTTTGAGTTGGCTTGCTCTCCAAATTCTGACCCATCCTTTTTCCTTCGTTATGTCTTCTTTCTTTTTCACTTGTGTTCTCTGCACAACTCTCTCAAACGTCGTGGCTTGATCTGATTTTTTTGGACTGGAACATACTGCAGTGGGTGAGTGTTTCACTTCGGTCAGGCTTGTTTGCCAATTTCCGACGCATCTTTTTTCCTTCTTGATGTCTTCTTTTTAACCTTCGTTCTCTGCGCAATTTTAAATGAACTGGCTTGATTGATCATTGTGGATGGAATCCACCTGCAGCTGGTAATGTTTTTTTTTCCGCAAGTATTTTGATTGACAATTTGAATGCAGAAAAAGGCCTTTACTATACAGAGCAAAGCGTCAAGACGTTGTTGGCCGCTCTGAAGGTGAACAAAAGAGTGAAGGTGCTTGACTTGGAAAGTGAGTTTGCTCAGTTTCCATTTGTTTTTCTTATAGACTTTACTGTGTGTCACTAACTGCATTGGCCAGACAACCGTATGAGCTACAAACATGAATTGTTGAAGCGTGGCTTGCGAGACTGCCCCTCCTTGTCTTTATTGAATCTTAAAGGTGTTGAAAAATTGTTGCCATTCGATGTTGGACTAATGCAGTATTCTCTTTAGGGAATGGCTTCATCACTACAGAGGAGAGGAGTGGGTTTCCGCCACACTTGTCCGTTATTTTTGAATGAGGAATGGTCATCTGGAAACCAAATTGCTTCCTGCTTCCCACTGTGTCTTGAGTGACCCTCTTCCGTTTATTCACTTTTTTTCGAAAATCTGTTCACGCCTCACCCTCCTTGGTTTCTTTCCACCTCTTTTGGCTGTGTGTTTTTTTTTGGAGTTGACCCATTTTATCTCTCCTTTTGCTTCGGGTTTGGTTCCTCTGATGGGTGAAAAAAAAAAATCCATCTTGTGGAGAATTTAGTGTTTGACGGCACCATGTTCTGCTGATATCGCACATGGCGTCGGTGTGGTGGCCATTTCACAGACTAGTTGATAAAGTGGGAGCACAGTTGAACTGTGGCCATATCGCGACCAGAGAAAAAAACTAACCCGCATTCGAATGAGCAAGCGAAAATGTCAAAGGACAACGCACAGGAGCATGATGAAACAGAAACTAAACAGCAGTGGTACCATATTTGAATTTCCAAAATATTGCGAGACATTGGTCGAAGAGCTCCTGGGATTGGGTGAAGAACCAAGGCGGGAAAGGCTTGCTGGCATTTTTGGCGCCGAGAAATCACGCATGGGGAAGGCCCCGCTGCAGAGTCCAAACACAAACAGCCAACGGGAGAAGCGCTGGCACACGAGCGTAGTGAGCCCATTGACAAGCGGCTCTATGGCTTCGCTGGTGTGCGCAGTGGCGACAATTAGCTCGCACGCTGCCCTGCGCCACTCGGACGGGGATACTGTGATCGCGACAGTGCGGAACCCAAACCGAAAGCAGATCCCTCGCACGGCCACCAGCAAACTGGGGGGATGTGCACATGCTGCGACGAAATCATGACTCAATACTCCATCCCAAATACGCCCATGTGCGAGCCGGGCGTTCCACTTAATACTCAGAGTATTTGTTTACAGTGCAAGCCAGCGCCCAGGTCTGCATTGGTGGTGGCTCGCTCTCCCATGGGCATCGTGAGAACAATAACTGACAGTCACAATGGGTTCAGGTCCGTCTTGTGCCTCTTGCTGCTAACCAGTCAGTTCCGCCTAACAATTCCAAGTGATTTTGTCACATTGCCATCACTGTGCACACCTCCTCTGTGTTAGCCACTGTGCGACTTGACACATGGAGCTGCGGAGTTTTTGTAGTTGAAGCGCAAAGCCCATTCATGTTGACATTTAACAAAGATGGATTTGGAAATTCAGTAATTGGTCCTTGTCGTGGTCAAACACTTGTCAAGACGCTGCTCCCATCACATTCGACTTTCACCATCCCCACATCTTGTGGAACACTTCAGAAGCGCTAGTGTCATGATGACTGACAAAGTAGCATGTCCTCGTGTCGTGCAGGATAAACACCTCCTTGATCAACTCAAGAATGAGTTCCAGTTCAATCCGTCTCTCACCCCACAGCAACTTTTTCTTAAAAAGCCACATCTGTTCGAGCAGATTGTATCCACAAAGGAGTAGATCTTGGTAAAGTGAAATAAGTTCAGAACTTCACCTGATTGTTCACTTGAAGAAATCGCTGTCCAATCTCAAATCCAGGTTAAGCAAGAAAAGTGATAATCCAGAACAACTCGGTGGAGAGACGGAGACAAGTAAGTCCAATTAAGTTCAGGGTTGCCAGACGATCAAAGTTGAAAGAGCAAAATAGGGCAAACAGATGGCCCACTTATGAGTCCTCAAGTAACATCACACTCAGGAGTGATTCTGTTGAAGCAGGACACTGCGATCAAAGCGCAGCTCCTGTGCAACTTTCTCACGCTCCACCTTGGCCACTGTCGAATCCTACATCCACTCTGCCCAGCAAATCCTCGCCATCATACCAATCACATGACATCGAAAACACTCAGTGCCGATTTTCGGAAATCAGCTCAACATCTCTTCAAATTCTGCTCTGATGCAGTTCAGCATTAAACCATTCCAACGAGCTGCCAAAGTGGAACCAATGGTAGGACGCAAGACTATGTTTTTACTAGTTCTAAATTTAATGCAGAACTTCGAGTATGGGTCAGACAAATGGCAAGAAGAAGTAAATAGACTCTTGGCTATTCTTGGAGATTTGCAAAAAGCTTTGTGTAAGTCCTTCGAGGAAGGCTTCTATTTACTTCGCCCTCCTCCCCAGTTGAGTTGTCTGTTGAGACTAGCATGACAGTTTGGTCTCCTGAAATTGGAGTTCAGACAAACAAGCTGGGTAAATGCTTTCCGCAGTAACGTTCAGCCTTACAAATTTCGTTTAGGTCCGGTCATCCAGAATGCTATGAAAGTGTTGGATCGATTTGATTCCGTTGGCAGCCTTTGCGCGTTCGTTCATAATCAACTCGCTTGTGAAGCTGGCGGGTATGCTTTTTTTTTTTATATTGTTCCAGCCCCAAAGGGCTGACGGGAAGAGAAAGCGCCATCAACGGTGAACCGTTATAGACTATGTCCAGGTATCACCTCGGCAAACCCACCCCATGCACTACAGACTTACAGGGTCGTCAGGCATCTCCACTGCACTACTCCTTGTGATTCAAGACCGTACTCTTTCTTGTTGCCTTCAACAGCTGGCGTCGTGACTTGAACCCTAGGCCCTTGAGTAACAGATGCCCAGACCCGCCATGCTTTTCCAGATAGGCTCTTGTGAGGGGGAAGCTGGCGGGTATGCGAAGTCTCGAGGAGAAGCAAGATCATAAAAACGCACAGTAGTCGGCTGCCATGAAATGTTTGCAGAAAATTCAGACATTAGCGCACTTTCTTACAAGTTCTTAGGCGGCAGCACGTCAAGGACGCAATTTTGCAACTGATTAATTCAGAGCTGGAGAGCGGTGGGGCTCTAGCGATAGACAAATATCCCTTGTCCGCGCTCCGTAAAGGACTCATCAAACTAAATATCGAATCACCTCATGATTTTTCTTTTGTTATATTGGATGAGTGGACAAAAGTGCAGCTGGAAGACTCACAGAGCTTCTCTCCTCCCTGATAAAAGGAGATGTATCTGTTAGTATCTCTGATGAAGAAACGAAAGGTTTGAGTGTTTGACTCGATGAAGTCTCATTGATTCGCTTGTCTTGAAAGGGAGAACGACTGTCCTCCAGCTCTGCCCGAAAACACTTGAAGTTCCAGGCGTTGATGAATGCTCCACAAATGCTCAAGAAAGTTAGAGTGAACACAGTTTTATCTGCTTTTCCTGTTGCGGACGGACGACGGCATCATGATGCCGTCTCGAAAGTCTTGGGCTGCGGTGGAGCGATCCCAAGGCCTTTTATTGTCCAAGCTTTCTCATATTAGCCTGAAGCTCATGTAGCATTCCGTGCACCCACTGATGCGAGTCTTAGTGCGTGTGACGGCCAAACGAAGTATTTTCATGCGATGTACTTTTGTCTCATATTACATAATGCATACACCACATTAACTTAGTGAAAATTCTTTCTGTGCGAGGTACAACTGAAGCCGGGCGGCGCTGCCCCGATTTGGAGGCGGTGAGTGCACTCGGGAACCCATAGTGGCCTCCCCGCCTCCAACACACTCTATCGGCTTCGACTTTGAAGCACGAGCAGTCGGCGCCGTCCAGAGCAGGCTGGAATCCACGAAGCCTCTTCTGTATCAGCTCAAATTGAAATACTCAATGGTCGAAACATTTGGGCGTGTCTGTCGGAAAGTGATTTGGAAAGGTTTTATGAACGTAAGGCGAGCAATGAATCCATTACAACTTAGATCTGCTGTTGAATGAGACGCCCCCTTGTACTGTTGGTTGCTGTTGTACTGATCAAAATCCCCTTCAGCCTTGCAGTTGTGTCTGTGTGCCACTTGTGCGTATTCTGCGGGAGGATTTGGGGCACCCATTGCGTGCTTCTCTTGCCAGCCTAAGCACAATGAACGACTGATCTGTTTTCTCGAGATGGCAGAGGCGCAGTAAGACAATGCTACAGCTAATTGGAACCATGTTAAAGATTTGCAGCTATGTGGAATGATCTATGGTTTGGTGCGCAAATAAATGGTTGGGAGAGCAATGAAACAACAGCACACTGTGTGGAGAGTATTTTTACAGGGGAGCTACAATAGATCAACAAAATAGACTGGACAGAAAGGGAACGAGGGGAAAAAGAGAGAAAGTCAACGAGGAAGATGTAAACCTCCATGACAAGCCCAGCAGGAACTGGAGATCAACGTGGTCTGCCCGGTTTCGTAAAGTAAAGCGGATTGAAATAGAAAAACATTCACTCGGTCATGTGTGAGACTATACTCACTCCTTTGACCCTGGGATCTGGGCCATAGAGTGAGGGAAAGCAAATAATAGGCTAAAACTAACTTTATTGGGCTGTTGTTTAGGAGGTGTTTCAACCCTACTACTTGCCTAGTCCACAAAGTATCCCTACTGATCTGTCTAACAGGGGTCTCAAACACAAAGAATGAACATTCAGAGGGACAGTCCTCTGAGGGATCAGTGCCGGAGCACATATTACTCGTGTGGCTGCAGGCCGATGCAAGGGGAAACAGAAGCGCACTCCTGAGGGCACAACACAACCACAGAATAAGAGAGAGATGAGAGAAACAGGGTTTTTATCTCAGGAACCTAATCTCAAACACAACAGGAGCGGTTAATAGTGACGGGACGGACAGGGCGTGACCTAGCGCCCCTCATCGCAGACGGCGCTGCGGGAGAACTCGTTGTCGCCAGCGAACTGGGGGGAGAGAGGGAAGGGAGTCGACTATGTAGGGGTCAGAAGGTTGCCAGCAGCGAACTCGCATGCAGAAACACCTGCGATTGTACACGCACCCCGCCAGGCTGCGTCAGCACCATCACTCAACCAACAGGCTTTATCACATTGCACTCATACTCACTCATCTCACTCTCACAGCAATAGAACTGAGGCAAGCACTCGTAGATCAAACTCTCAGGTGTCGGGGGCTACACCAAGCGGGGCCACCAACACCCTCGTGGGGACAGGAAGGTTGGGGACAATGACGCTGTTGTCGTCGCCACTACCACTGCCGTCGTCACAGCGGGTGAGTGCCTGTGATCCTCACTCCAATGCAGAGCCAGCAGTGTCACACAGTCGGTGGTGAGGCCCGCTGCATTCCCCACCTGCGGCCCCTTAAGAGGAGCCCCCGAAGGGACCGTGTACTCACCTGGGTGCGTACCACCTCTCACTACCCTCATCGTCGCGAGCCAGATGGATTTGAAGGGACTCTGTATTGGTGCCAAAGGACAGAAATCAGATTGAGGAAAAAAGGAAAAAGAGAAATGGCCCAAAAACACAGAGAGAGAAAATTGACAAGTCAACCCCCCTGACTTGGAGCATCCACCACAAATGCTCTAAGTCCCCCCAACCCTATGCGTGTATGTACAAGTGCCAAAAATAAATAATAAATTAGGCGGGCTGTTGGTACAGCCTGTCAGGCACCCCATCCCTAGGCAGTCGGGCAGTCTCCATTAGTCACTGAAAAAGAAAATATGTTGAGAAACCCTGGTGCAACGGAAACTGTTAAGACAAAAGTAGTAAAAGCACGCCGAATAATAAAGACGGGTTAGCTGCAAATACACTTTGATAACACCTTGGAAACTAAAGAACCGGGAGCAATAATAGGGGTCCCGATCCTTGCGGTTTTATGACAGGTACGCTTGTTTTGGCAAATAAAATCCCTAGACTTTATCACTGAGACCTCAGTGTAGTCTCACACATGTCAAATCTTTAATCCATTGCTTTTTGCCGCTGGCTTCTCCCGTCACACGACTTCTTCTTCTGATTGCATAGCGGCTGCTCTCGCATGCACTGAACCCAGGCTGCTGCTGCTGTTGCTACTGTTGCTGCTGCCATATTCTCACTCACACATGATACGACCCCACCAGTGTGAGTCTGCCCAAAACGATTGCTGCCACACAGCCACCGCCCAGCGCATACACACCAACATGCATCAACTGATTGGCAAAGTGCAACCTATATGGCACACGAAACACAATCAAAAGTTTTCAACTTACTGCGTCGTACTCCTAGCCGGCCGAGGTGGGTATGAGCTGCTTCTGCATGACAAGGGTGGAAAAGCGCAATCACTGAGAAGAAGATGGATCAAAATGTTTGTGTCCCCGAGGAAGCGAACTGTTTCCAAAGATGGGTATGATGGTGTGTTGTGCGGGAGTGAGACAACCTGCACAGTGATCAGAGATGAACATGTATTGTAAGAATATGAATGGAGTGGTAACGACGTCATGGGAACAGTACCTGCACAGTGATCAGAGATGAAGAAGTTCCCATGATGTGGGAAAACGAATTTTAGGAGAATCGGAGAAAGGAAAGGAGAAGAAAAGGTGAAGGACACAAAACAGGGCAAGGCAAGGACGTAGCATTCTTGTTCACAACATTCCCATCCGCTGTTCTTGCCAAGGCTACTGGAGTCCCATGTGAGGGACCAAAGTCTGGAAGCGTGCAACAGGGAAGGTTTTGTTAGAATGTCGGCAATCGTGTGCTGGCCAGCAACATGTACGACGTCCAGGACCTTTGCTGCAACATGCTCTCGGATAAAATGGTGACGAATGTCAATATGCTTGATTTGGTCCGTCATCTTTTGACTTTTGGCAACAGAAATGCAGCTGGTGTTATCCTCAAAGATGATGGATGACGTGGCCTGACTGTGACTGAGATCCTTCAGCAACTGACAGAGCCAAATGACCTCTTGTGCAGTTGATGAGATGGCCATGTACTCAGCTTCGAGGTAGAGAGAGCAACAGTTTTCTGAACATGGCTTTTCCAAGAGATGGCAGTCCCAGAGAGTGTGGTTATGTAACCAGTGGTGGAACAACAGTCGCAGGGTGTGCCTCCAAAGTCAGCATTGGAGTAGTTGATAATTTGAGAAAGAGCTTTTGAAGGGAGACGGTCATAGAGGCAGAGGGATTCCAGAAGCACTCAGTGTTAGTTTAGAAGGAGTTGGCTGGTCAGTTCCCAGAACCTGATTAGTGCAAGAAAAAGGAACCCTCATGTTGCTCTTAATGACCGCCTTGCTCTGCACGCAACGCTCAAGGTCAAGAATGAACTGCCGCATGCCAAGGTAGTCATGAACCAATTGCTTGTTGCAGCTGTCCCAAAAAGCCTTGTGGACTGTCTCCAGGTGATCATATTGAAGACCGCCAAGGAAATACTCAATGATTTTGTTCTCAAGTGCCCGAGATGTGGGTGGGATTCGCCGCAGAAGGGTGTCAAACTCGCTGAGGTACGACTCCATGCTTCCATCTGGGTACCCTTCCACCCGAACTCGTTCACCGTAAAGCCGAAGGTCTTCATTGTTGACAACTGTGTCATGAAGAGTGTAGGTGATTCGCATGAAGAGAACAACCTCCTACTCTGTAATGTCTCGCTCAGTTGGAGGCCCAGCAGGAGTGCGTTGTGCAGCCCTAGCTACGTCAGCCGCCGCACGTTGATTTTCCGCTTCCAAGACCAGTCGCACTGTCTCCAAGTACATGTCAAGAGGAGCCGAAGGGTCGTGCCTGCCGTCCTTGCGTGCCCCAGGTCCGCAAGAGCATTGTCTCTGTTTGTCAGAAGTGCCTGGTATTCAGAGTCTGTTGGAGCAGCTGGAATGACAGGAGCCAGTGGTGGAGGTGGTGGGATGAAACGACGTTGGTCCCAGTGCTCGCGCCACTGCCGGAAGACAGTCCAGTTGAACAGGCCGAGAATGACCCGTCTACGCTCAGGGTTAAATCTGTTCAGAATTCGGTCGGGGACTGGCACACTAAGTGGTGAAAAATCGCCACTAATTGGAAGGTGTCGAGTGTGGCCCCAAAAACGTCGATTTTGGCCCCCGTTCACAACCTTGTCACACCTGAACGCGCAGAGCTAGCCAGCTGAAATCTTGTATGCAGGTGGATGATGATAAGAAGGACCGACCCTCAAAAGGGCACCCTGAAAAACGAATCCCCCGAATTTCGTCGCTGCTGCAAGTGTGCTGATCTAAGTCCATGAAAAATCAACAAAACCACACCTAAATTGGAGTGCAAACTCGAGTAGTGGCTGATATTGAGTGCACCAAATATGAGCAGCCTACGATGAAAGCCTGAATCATACGACTCCTTTGTAGGTCACGTGACCCAGCCCTGAGGAGAGATAGGAAACTTTGAAACTTCACCGAGATTGGGAGGAGATAGCCACAGCTGCGAAACTCACAGGCGTTTCTTGAGTAGATATAAAGAGTGTGTGTACCAAAAATCAAGAGAATAGGTCGAAAACTGACATACTTGTCAAAGTAGTGATGTTTCCGCAATTAATAAAGATGGCCTTGAACTGTCTGGAAAAGTTGGGGAAAAATTGTAGAGTTTCCAAAATATGACCAAATGTAACCAACTGCCCTGGCAAGCTGAGGAAAAATCAACAAAAATCCTCGACTTAATTTGGCCCACATAATCAAATAGCGACCTCAAATTAATAAGTCTGAAAGAAATCCTCTAATTCGTCAGCTGCAGAATCGACCAACGCTGCATCGACCCGACCCATGGGGGGCCGTTCCGCCGACAGCGCTAGGTCAGGACTCCTGTTGTATTTGAGATTAGGTTCCTGAGATAAAAACCCCCGTTTCCCTCTTCTTTCTCTTTATTCTGCGGTTGTGTTGTACCCTCGGGAGTGCCCTTCTGTTTCCCCTCGCATCGGCAAGACGTGGATCAAGACCAACTTTCTCTCCAAGCTCGCGTTTAACACCGCTCTGACATCGCTCATTCACCTTCGCCAAACCAAGTCTGTTCAAGACTACTCGTTCAAGTTCAACACGCTTCTCCAATCTCTGGGCGACTCCATAGGCCCTGAAGCTCTCTGTGCGCTGTACTGCTCCAATCTCAAACCTGAACTAGTGGAGCGACTGGAACTCGATGCTATCAAGAACGACCTTGATGCACTTCAGCAAGAGGCCCGACGCCTTGATGAGCTTCGATGGAATGGTAAGGAACGACGCGACCCAGGACGCTCTCGTGGATCAAGTTCAAGACCTCACCCTCAGGAACCGCAACCGCGCTATTTCGAAATTGACGACCCCATGATTATTGATAACATTCACGCCAACTTCTCCAAGAACTCGAGACGCGCTGCATCTCAAAATCAAAGACCACGACCGCTGACCGATAGGGAACGCGCAGAATACCGCGAGAAAGGCTGGTGTACATTCTGCCGTTCTCATAACCATGCAATCCAAAGCTGCAACAAGCCTGGTCGACGCTTTGGAACGAACAAGACTACCATCCCTCCTGACTCTCAGGCTCCGACCAAGGCCAGAGCCTCGGCGCAATAACTACCACAACCACCGCCTGTCGTTTCCCTGCAGCAAGGATGACAGGCGACGCTGACGCTGCCATGACCTCATATGCATTGAAGCTCCACCACATCTCAAGAAAACCACACACTGACCTCCTCGTTGCTCGCGGCTTTCTCAACAAGAACCTCATAACTATTCTCATTGACGGAGGAGCCAACCCAAGCTACATCAGCGTAGACCTCGTACCATACAAAAAAAACAACCAGGATCTCGTCATCTACCTTGCCGACGGCGTCAAACAACAGAAAGGATCGTATCACCCAAACATCAGGTTCACCATCAACGACAAGACATTCACACATGACTTTGTCGCAACCAAGATTGCCTACGACATTATCCTTGGGAAAGACTGGCTGAACGCTGTCAACCCTCAGGTTGACTGGCCAACGAACAAGATAACGTTTAGCACGGAACTTCCTTCTTTGCTCGCGCAGCTGGCGGCCCAACCATCGAACTTTGCTCCCTCAAGGCTGTCCGACGCGCCATCAAGAGCAACGACGCCTCTTGGGGCATTCTCTTCAACATCACCAAAGAACAAAGCATCAAGAAAACAACCTCGGCGTCCAACGATGCCGACACCCAGGCAAGAGCCAACCTTGACCCTTCAGTTGCCAAAATCACCGACGAGTTTCCCGAAGTATTCTCTGTTTTCGAAGGCACGCCGCCTTCACAACCGACAGACCACAGAATCAAGCTTGTAGACGACACCAAACTGGCACCTTATCGACCCATCTACCCCATGTGTGACGAAGAGCTCAAGGCCCTTCGAGAAGAACTGGATATTCTACTTCATCACGGACGGATTCAGCACTCGCTTTCACCATATGGTGCACCAATCTTCTATGTGAGACAAAAGGACAAACTACGACTCGTTTTCGACTACCGCTTGTTGAACAAGAATACAATCAAGGACCGGACCGCTTTGCCCAACATCACCGAGATGTTAGACCGCCTTCAAGGAGCCTGCTACTTTACCATCATGGACCTTGCCCCTGATACCATCAGATTCTCATCCTGGAAGAAGACTGCCATAAGACTGCCTTTCGAACCAAGTACAGCCACTTTGAGTGGGTTGTCATGCCATTTGGACTCTCCAACGCTCCAGCAACGTTTCAAGCTACCATGAATGGTATTTTCCGCGATATGATCGACCGATGGCTGACAGTCTACCTCGACGACCTCCTCATCTTCTCACGCACGCTGGAAGAGCACCTCCATCACCTCCGACTCGTTCTCCAACGACTTCGCGAGAATTCTCTCCACTGCCGCCTCTCCAAGTGCCGTTTTCTTGGCCAAGAAGTTGAGTACCTTGGCCACAACGTTCGGCATGGCCAGGTCTCTGTCCTCGCCTCACGACTTGACGCTATTCGCCACTTCGAGCCTCCAACATCCTGGACCGACCTCCGCAGCTTCCTAGGCCTCGCTAACACCGTCAACCGCTTCATCTACCGTCAAGCTGAGCTCCTTGCGCCGCTCACTGACCTCCTACGCCGCGGTGAAACCATCTCCAAATCTACGCCATTTGAGTGGAACTCCGACCTCAATCAGACCTTTCATGTAGTCAAGAATGTCCTCACCCAACCGGCCACCCTCGCCCACTTTGAACCAAGCAAGACAGTTTTCCTCATGACTGACTGGTCCAAGCACGCAATCGGCTCCTGCGTATTCCAACTTGACGACGACAACCATGAACTCTTCATTGCGTTTGGTTCCCGCAAATGCAACTCCTCAGAACGCAACTACCATACGCCGGCGAAATGCTCGCCCTTGGGAAGGACTCAAGCAGCATCACCAGTACCTCACCGGAACCCAAGTCAAAGTGCTTACCGACCACCGTTCTCTACAACACATACTGGATCAACCCAAGTTACGTGCAGTTCACCACTGTTGGATCGCTGATATCCTGTCTTTTGATTTCGAAATTGAGTGGACACCTGGAAAATGGAACACAATTGCCGACGCACTCTCTCACCGCCGCTTCACTGCCGATGCCGCAGCTCAAACCACTGATCTCTCTCTCAACACCTTCACCACCATCGGCTCCCTCTCTGAGGACACCATTCGCAGCAGCTGCAGCGCCGACCCTGAGTTCCACATGATCACTCAATGTCTTCAACAACTGCGGCCAACGCCATCCCATCTTCGCCCCCACCTCCATTGCTACGAGCTCCGTGACGGCCTGCTGTACTTTCACGATGCTGATACTCCCTGTCTCTTCATACCTGCACCTCTTCGACAAACTATCATCCGCCTTGCCCACGAAGGCACCATCCACGGCAACTGGGAACGCACCTCTGAGCCCATCTCTCGCAATTATCACTGGCCCCGCATGTTTTCCAACGTTCAGCGCTACGTTCGCCTGTGTGACACCTGTCAACGCAACCGCATTGCCCGCCATCACCCTTACGGTCTCCTGCACCCACATGACGTCCCGCCTCGCCCATGGCACACGATCTCCATGGACTTCATCAGCCCTCTACCTAGTACACCCCGCGGTTACAACGCCATCACTGTCGTTGTTGACTCCAGCACGAAACGTATCCACGCATGGCCCAGCCGCACGACCGATTCCGCCACCGACACTGCTGGCCAGTTTCTCTACCACGTCTGGCAACACCACGGTTTACCAAAACACATCATCAGCGATCGCGACTCTCGATTCCTCTCCACCTTCTGGTCGACGATCATGCGCTTACTCAATGTCAACCTCAAGTTTTCAACCTCGCACCACCCTCAGACTGATGGGCAAACAGAAAACAAGAATGCATGGTTACTTTCCGCCCTATGCGACTTCGTCAATTGGTCCCAAACGGATTGGGATGAGCACTTGCATGTTGTGGAATTCGGCATCAACGACTCGATCAACACCAGCACCAGCTACACACCTTTCTTCCTCGACACCGGTCAGCACCCGCTCTCTCCACTCAACGTGAGCATCCCCATTGGCGTTTCCTGGACTGTCGACGACCTTATTGCCCGCCTCCGCATCGCACAAACCTTCGTGCGCCGCGCCCAAGATCAGCAAACTCTCTACGCCAACCAACGGCGCCTCACCGCGCCTTTCCGACCCGGCGACCTTGTTCTCGTCTCTGCCCGAGACATCGTGCATCCTAATCAGCTTGGTCGCCCATCTGCCAAACTTGCCGCTCAATTTTACGGCCCCTTTCGCATTGTTTCGCAAGTTGGCCACTCCTTTCTGCTCGACCTTCCCTCCAACTGGCGCATGCACCCCGTTTTTCACCCGGAGAAACTGCGCCCATATTTTTGGGATTCGAACGGCCCCCACCCTCTGGACTCCCGACCCATCGAACAACGTACCATCAAGCGCGTTTTGTCTCCCCACCAAGTACGCAATCAATACCAAGTTCTTGTTGAATGGGAAAGCCACCTGCCCATCTTCAACACATGGCTTCTTCTTACTCCTGACCTTCTTTCTGACCTTCGATCTTCTGGCCTTCTTTCATAACTTTCTGCCTTATTCCTTCGACCCTTCCCTTCTTCGTGGCTGGCCTCCTGTTTCTTTTCACAACTTCGTTCTTGCAGGGGGGTGTCAGAGTACTTCAGCCAGCCCCGAGTTAAGCGACCCCTTTCTTGACATGTATGGTCACGTGATTCGACCCTTCACCTCTCCTTCTTCCATTTGGTTCACTCACTCTCTCTATCCCGCTCTCTACCACACATTGCATCCCTCTCGGCTCTCGACAAAACCCCAAAAAAACAAACAACGACAACAACAAAAAAAAAAAAAAAAAAACGCAATGGATTGCGGACGCGGGCCACTCGGCCAAGGAGGAAGGCATCCGCAAGCGGCTCGTGCTGGCGGCGGACCGGTTTGCGAGAGAGCTCGGCGGCGCGGCGGCGGCGGGTCACGAGTGACTGTTGGTTGGGGTAGTAGCGTGGTTTTTTCGGTCGGCGCGAGCACGCTTCTGAGAAAATGGGGGTTTTGGGGGCTTGCGTTGAGCGATGAGGAGAAAGGGGGGAAAAAAAAGGAGTTTCTGCTATGCTCTTACTCACTCACTGATGCAAACAAACGCACACACTCCTGCTTCCCCCCACCCCGCCTTTTTTTTTTTTTTTTCCCTGGTTGGTTGGTTGGTTGGTTGTTGCTGTGCGTGTGTGCATGTGTGTGTGTATGTGTGTGAGTGAGAACGGTGGAGGAGAGACAAATGGAGGGGAAAAATCAAAAAAAAAAGAAAAAAAGAGAAAAAAGGACAAAAACACAACTCAGCCGCACTGAACGATCACAACGAACGAACATTCGATCGAGCTAACGATTGATCAAACGAGGAAACGAACGACCAAACGAACGGCGAGGATCGAAACACATCCTGTAAGACTGAAGGGAGTGACACGATGCGCTCCCCACCTCCCGCATGAATCCGATCCATCGGTCGACCCACGGTAGATCGACCGATGTTCTCCCCGCAGAAGCTCCCTGCAATTCCGACTGCCATTCTCCCCACTCCCGATTTCCCCGCTCCCAATCTCCCTGCAAGAGTTGGATTTTTTTTTGCATCCTTCGTCTGATCATGGTCTCTGCATCGTCTAGATTCTCCCGAGTAAAACGATCTGGTAACCGTTGCGCCGCCCCTGGTAAGATGGCACATCCGTGCAACAACCACCAGACTTGTCAGCACAATGCCCCACCCCACTCATTTGATGCATCGTTGCGAAGCCCTCCATTCTCCCTCCCTCACATACTTCATCCCATTAATGTTGAGTCCAGATCGTCAAACAGCAGTCGTCGGAAGCAACCTGATTGAATCATCAAAAACCGAAACTTTGAATTTCGGTAAGAATCAACAATTTCCTTTTTCCTTTGCAGGTCTTGTGTGTGATGGCTGGTGGCTTTCCATTTTCCTCATTTTTATTTTTTTTTATTTTCAAACCAGTCATGTCCACAAGCACTTCTGGCTTTGTGCAGCTCAACGCTCAACAGCACTTGGTGAAAGTCCAGTATTTTGACGATCCTGCTGTTCAGATCCTTGAGCTTGATCATCCCACATTGCAGAATTTGAATGAGAAGGTAGTGCGGCAACTCATAATTCATTCTCATATCTCTTTCCACAGATATACAAGAATGCAGTTGTTTTTCTCAGTCAAGACATTGAAGTTTATTTTAAGTCTGGCCCTGACCTGGAGCTTGTCAGCAAAGCTCCCACTTATGTGCGGGCATTGATTGAGAGATCGTCTTTTCCCGACAATCTGCCCCGTTTTCAGATTCAGCTCAAGAAGGGCAAAGGTGCTGCACTTGTTCAGGGCCTTCCCAGTGTTTTGCCTGTTGCCTCTGCTTTGTCCAAAGTCTATGACTGCTTCCTTTCCTACCAGTAAGTGGGCTCACTGCATCTGCTCCTTTTCTTTTTACTGAGACCATTCCAGGTGGGGCAGCAAAGATACTGTGAAGAAGATATTTGAAGATTTGACAAAGAAGCATGGATTAGATGTGTGGTTTGATGAGAACAATATGAGTGGGTCCATCAACCAGGCCATGGCTGAAGGGATTGATTCAAGCAAAGTGTTTGTCCCTGTGCTCACTCTCGCCTACCAGGTGAGCAGTTTGTTGGGTTTGTTATTCACTTGTTGCTCACTCTTGCACCAGAAATCTGGCAACTGCCTGGTGGAGATAAGATATGCCAAGGATCGCAATAAACCAAAAGTCCCAGTGCGCATGTTGCAGCAGGGAGAGGATGCTCAGGGAGAAGTCTTTGCAATTGCAGGGTGAGTTTGTGCAATTCATACTGCAAGTGGACTCTGCTGACATATTCTCAGTTTGCTGTATGCTGATTTTGCTGGGAAAGTTCCTGGATCCCCTGAATGGGATGCTGAGATGGCTGTCCTTGTGAAAGAGATCAAGCTGCGTCAGAGTCAGTCACCTGTCCCTGTGCCAGCTGTTGTTCAGACACCTGTTGATCAAGTGAAACTTTGGCTCAAGCCAGTAGATATTGCTGTTGATGCTGAGAGGCACAAGAGTGCCTATGTGGATGGAACCAGGAAGTTTTATCTGGATAATGTGCACTCTTGGCTCCAGTCTGCTGATGTGGGCAATGTGTTGTGGCTGAACGGTGGAGCTGGCCTTGGAAAGTCTGTGATTGCCTGGCTTGTCAGTCAGCATCTGCCTGCCAAGTATGTGTTGGGGTCGATATTCTACTGCCGACATGATGATGTGCAGAAGAGCAGCCCCCAGCATGTTGTTGCCACCACCATCTGGAACCTTTGCAGTGTGCTTCCTTCCTTCAGGAAGTTTTGTGATGCTGCTTGTGCTGAAGATGCCAAGAACAGAGATTCCAGTATTCTCAAGGACCCTGAAGTTGCCTTCAAGCAGATTGTTGTTGAAGGATTGAAGCAATTGGATTCCAGCGACAAGATGAAGAATGTTTTGCTGATTGTTGATGCGTTGGATGAATGTGGCGCTCCTGACAGCAATGAAAGGAAGAAACTCCTGGATCTCCTTGTGCAGGCCAAAAGGGAACTGCCTCCCTTTGTCAAAATATTCACCACTGGAAGGCCTGAGCAGGATGTGTTCCACACCATGATGAAGATGGACTCAATGGTCCTTGTGCCAAGTGATGAAGCCAACAAAAAAGATATGAACCTGTTTGTTGAAGCCACCCTGTCCAAGTCATTTCCTGGTGGTGTGCTGAGTCCAGATGATGTGAAGACAGTGTCTGCTGAGATATATGAGAGGTCCTCTGGCATTTTCCAGTTTGCTCGCCTTGCCTGTGCTGAGCTGGCCCAAGTTCCAGCAGACAAAGTTGTCAGCACTGTCAAGGGATTTGGAGCTGGTATTGATGGGGTGTATGAGCAGTTTTTCAGATCCAGCAAGGTCAACACCAACAACTTTCGACTTGTGATGAAGGTTGTTCTTGCTGCGAAGGAACCCATACCCCAAGATGTCATTGCTGAGCTCCTGGGTGTTGCACCTCATGTGGTTGGCCAAGTTCTTGTTGAGGCAAGTATCAATTCAAATTCAATTTGATTTTTATTACCAAGACCTAACAATATTGCAGATTCATCGTATTCTGGATGTCAGTGACCATGGCAAGGTCAAAGTGATGCACAAGAGTCTCTCAGATCACCTTATTTCAAGCACAAGATGTTCAGACCACCAGTTCTTCATTGATATTTTGGAAGCAAGAAAAGAAACTGCTCAGTCCTGTTTGAGGATTATGCTGCAGCACTATCAATCTGTTGAAAACAAGTATGAAGCACTGAATGGGACTGCTGGGTTCATCCCTGAGAATGCCGCAGCCCAGTATGCCTTCAAGTTTTGGTTTGACCACCTGGATGAAACCGGGCGTGATGTGGTTGCCAGTTGGACTGAGTGGAAGGAGTTTGCTGAAGTAGACAAGTTTGGGCCAGCAGTGCTTTGTGTGGGAATCATGTGGAAGTCTGAATGGCTTGTTCAGTGTGTTCTAGCTGCAGGAGATGGCAAGATACTTGTCACAAGGGCCAAGCAACTAAGAGTCTTTTCTTCCAACCTGCTGTATGAGGCTGCAAAGAGAGGATTGACGTCAGCATGCAGATTTTTGATCGAGGAAGGAGGTGAAGATGTTGATTCCAGAGGCAATAGTCCGGGTGACAAGATGCAATATGGTGAAGTAAACAAGACCCCTTTAATGGTTGCAGCAATGAACGGACATATACAAACCGTCCTTGCCCTCTTGGGGTTGGGGGCTGACGACAGCCTTGTTGATGCAGATGGAAGGACAGCGTCAAAACTATGGCTGCAAAGCTGCTTTGACAAATGGATGAAGGAACTGCAAAAACCTGTAAGTGTGAAATTTTTTAATGGCTGATCGAATTCTCACAAACAACAACAGCCAAACACAGATCCCAAATGGCATTTTTTTGAAAGCATTCATGATGAACAGAAGCTTCATGAATGGTTTCTTGCAAACAGCAGCAGCCTTGGTGAAGTTGACTCGACTGGAAGGACGCCACTCCATGTTGCCTCGGAAAAGGGCCATTTGGAAGTTGTCAAATGGTTGGTGCAGCAGGGTGCCACGGTGGATGTTGAGAACAAGGACAAGGCAACACCACTCCACATTGCATGTCAGAACGGCCATTTGGAAGTTGTGAAGTGGTTGGTGCAGCAGGGTGCCTCTGTGGATGCTGAGACCAACAACAAGTGGACACCACTCCACGTTGCATCTCACAACGGCCATTTGGAATTTGTGAAGTGGTTGGTGCAGCAGGGTGCCACGGTGGATGCTGAGAACAAGGACAAGTGGACACCACTCCACAGTGCATCTCACAACGGCCATTTGGAAGTTGTGAAGTGGTTGGTGCAGCAGGGTGCCTCTGTGGATGCTGAGAACAAGGACAAGTGGACATCACTCTTCATTGTATCTCAGAACGGCCATTTGGAAGTTGTGAAGTGGTTGGTGCAGCAGGGTGCCTCTGTGGATGCTGAGAACAAGAATAAGGCGACACCACTACACATTGCATCTCAGAACGGGCCATTTGGAAGTTGTGAAGTGGTTGGTGCAGCAGGGTGCCTCTGTGGATGGTGAGACCACAACAAGTGGACACCACTCCACATTTCATCTCAGAACGGCCATTTGGAAGCTGTGAAGTGGTTGGTGCAGCAGGGTGCCACAGTGGATGCTGAGAACAAGAATAAGGCGACACCACTCTACACAGCATCTCAGAACGGCCATTTGGAAGTTGTGAAGTGGTTGGTGCAGCAGGGTGCCACGGTGGATGCTGAGAACAAGGACAAGTGGACACCACTCCACATTGCATCTCACAACGGCCATTTGGAAGTTGTGAAGTGGTTGTTGCAGCAGGGTGCCACTGTGGATGCTGAGGAAGTGGACAAGTGGACACCACTCCACATTGCATCTCAGAACGGCCATTTGGAAGTTGTGAAGTGGTTGGTGCAGCAGGGTGCCACTGTGGATGCTGAGAACAAGGACAAGTGGACACCACTCCACATTGCATCTGGGAACGGCCATTTGGAAGTTGTGAAGTGTTGATCACTCAGAATGCAAATGCCTCTGCTGTGGACTCTTATGGTGAAAGACCTTTGGATATCGCCAAAAGGAATGGCCACAAGGACATTGCTGAATTTCTCGATGGGCAAATTCCTTCAGGCAACAGTCGTCGTTGGCCTCTTTGGGTTGTTTAGGAGGTCCGCAGAAGTAGACTTTCCTATCCCTTAATTCATTCTACATTGTTTGTCAGCAAAAATAGTCTTTTGTTACCCCTACTTCTTCAGTTTATGAATGTGTACTCAACTCCATGCCCTTTCTCAACTTGACTTTTGATAAACGATCCAAGCTGAAGCCGGCTAATCTCCATTTTTCATTGCCTTTGTTATGCCAGAAAGGAAATTGTTCTGCTAAGAGAAGAATTGTTTATTGAAAGAGATGATCAGTTGAATTGCTCATTTGTTGAATATGGTTGGTCTTTGGCCCACTGTGAGTGTCTTGTTTGTGAGGGGGCAGTG